>JABUQX010119220.1:0-32500 GCA_015478945.1 Trachelipus rathkii | reverse complement strand
AATGGTTGTCCACATCGGTATTAATTTTATCATTTTTATTTCCAGTAGCATTTTCTGCTTCACAAGAACTTCGACAAGGATGTGTCACGTCCGGTATCATTTTATCATTTTTATTTTCGGTAGCATTTTCTGCTTCACAAGTAACCTTCCGGGACAATGAGGTCCACGTTCGTATCAAATTTTATCAATTTTTACCTTTCAGTAGCATTTCTGCTTCACAATAACTTCACCATGGATGTGTCCTGTCGGTATAATTTCAATCATCTTCCGAACTCATTGTCTCTGACCTAAGCGCGCCTGCGATATATTCCCAATGTAAAATCATTATAACGCATCGTTCCAGACATGAAAGCTTCGACGTACCCCGTATAAAAACAGGAGTGCGAATCCAAATTCTTGCTTCGGGGGCCGTAAGGGTGTTATCAATCAGAAGCATTTTTCTGATCTTGCCTGTGATTGATGGTTTTTCACGAACTTCTTTCTTGCAATTACGCCACTACACCCCTGATCACGACGTTACTATACCACTCAGACGCCATTTATAGAACAATTCGTACGGCATAGGGAATGTCGAACATTTGGATCATCCTGACATGACATTGGATATTAACGGGGATCGATTTCCATTGACGTGCAACATGCCTTCCTTTACCATTATTCACGTCAACACACTCATCGTCTTCCACAATTTGACATACCGCTGCAAAGTCCCTTTGTTAATAGGATTATCAATTGCAACGGCAGCATTGTGTATTTCTTTTCTTGAGGCGTGCCAATCTTCTCTCCGCTGTCTTGTTATCGCGGGTTAAACCTATTATCATAATAATGCCGATTACGTGGAAATCTGTTGTTTCCATTTGGGGGCAGAAATAACAAGACGCTGGAATCTTGGCCGCCTTTGTGGCATATTTCACAAACTTTGGTGTGTTGGGGTTGAGTGTTATGACTTTGTACCTCCTCGTTATTTCAGATGTCACAGTAGTTCAAGTCTTCCCTTTTTGGAACAAAGTTCTTACTCTATCAGCGCAAGAAGCAGTCGTTTTAAAACTAAGAGAGTCCTACCTCTCTTAGATGAGAACAGCTAAGTCTTTTGGGCAACAGGTGAGAAATTGATCAATCACCATAAGATCGGTTAAACCTTGAAAGTCTTGGTTGAAACTTGAGAGTTCACACCACCTTGACAGATACGATTTAATTCGATTCAGTAATTGTAATGGGCCCTCATCTGCTTTGGGCTTGGCTTCCTTGAACTTAGCCCTATAACCATCTTCGGTCATGTTAAATTGAATAAGTAGGGCTTCCTTTAAGCTGGAAAATTAGCTAAGTTGGGAGGCAACTTGCTATAAACCGACAAAGCACGTCCAGTTAAACACGCACTTAAAGAGGCCATAAACTGCGATCCCAATTTGAAGATGTCGCATAGCTCTCAAAACGTTGGATGTATGCGTCCATTTCGTCCCTTGATTCGACGAACGGGGCCATATTTGGTACCTTAACATTGGTCGATGGGGATACATTGCTTAAATGGACGGACGATTGAGACTGATTGGACAGTCGTATTTTTTCCAATTCAAAGTTCCGTGTGCGTTCGGCCTCTTCAGCTTTCCTATCGTCTTCATCTTGTCTTTGGTTGCAGCTTCTCTCTTTTAAGTTGAAGCATTACTTTCGGCTCTCTTTCTTGTGTTGGGCTTCCTCTCTCTTAAGTTGAGCATTCCTTTCAGCTTCCTCTTTCTTGAGTAGGGCATTCCTTTCAGCTTCCTCTTTCTTGAGTTGAGCAATTCTTTCAGCTCTTTCAGCTTCAATGGTGGCTCTTCTCTGCCTCAACAACTCTCTTCTTTGTACGGCCTTCTCTCTTATCTTGGATGAATTCAAGGAACTCTTTGCCTTTAGCCTAATTCTTTAGCCATACTGCACAGGATTGGTAGTCCCATTATTAATGTGACAAAAGTGGAGAACCGTGAACAATATAAGAGATGTGAGTAATCTGATCCGCAAGTGTGAAGAAGAAAAATGTTAAGTTATATTCCCTCCGGACACGCCCCCAAACGTGATCGAGATATTATCCGATGAGACACGCGGGTCAAGTATCAATAAATAATTTCTTGCTGTTCTAGGCAGTTTTGGAACATATATTAAATCCTTTATAACGTTTGCTGAATACTAGACTCAAGTTCCAATAAGAATATCTTCTTAATAATCAGGTCACTGTGCAGGATACCAAACAATCAAGATAAAGCAGGAGTTACTAATAATAATATTAAAAGAAATCCCAATCACAAGTTTAAAGATCCGATTAGTACGAACGCAAAAAAAGACATTACAAAAATATCTCTCCTTTTATACTCTTTGCAGTATTCTTAAAATATAGCCAATTAACCGAAAAATATAACATCAATCCCTAAATTTGCATGTTAAAATTAATAATATTCTATCATCTTATACAAGCTCAAATTATATTCACAATTGTCAAGAGTATATCCTTTTTTATAAAATAATAAATTGATGTGAATTGTGAAACTATTCTAAACTTTAATAAATAATAAGACGGAAATCAATAATAAATAGTCTTTCCAAATTAAAAAACTAGTGAATCTCATGAATGAAAATATAGGCCTTTCAGTTAAGATATAACTTTGCAATATATTAATATATATATATATATATTAGATAATATATTATATAGTTATATATATATATATATATTAATATATATATATAATATTATTATTAATATATAATATATATATATAGTATATATAATATATATATATATATATATATCAAGTGGCGACTTATATAAATGGATGGGGTGCCGGATTTCCGCATGTACTATATATAACTATATATAATTATATTTTTTTCCATAGATATACCTTTATTTATATAACTATACAGAACTATTAAACATATTATACCATATATCTATTTATTTTGTAAATATTAATTAGTTTAAGTATATATGGATACTATATATATAATTATTTATATGTATATATATAATATTATATATATATATATATATATAGATATATGTATATATATATCTATATATATATAATATATATAGATATAATATATATTTATTAATATTATATATATATATATATTATATATATACTATATCGCATTTTATACAAAAGCATACGCCACATAGATCATTAGAAGTTCCTTGAAAACGTGTTAGAACTTTTTAAGTATGTCTTAAAGTTGATCATAATGCAGCACTGTATTGTAGTCAATGATTTAAAAACACCAGGATTTATAGAATCAGAACTTTCGTCATGACCCCTTAAGGGAGTTCAAAGCATTTGCTCAAATAATTTGATGGCTTTGATAATCTTAGTAAAATGTATCTATTTTTAGTAACTTGCTGATTGTGGCATTCAATCGCTTGTTTGTAAGCAGATCCAATATTTTCTTTTATATTTGCTTTTCTAACTAGTACTAGTTGAGTAACTTTTAAGTACATTGATAATAGGACTAACAGAAGCTGCATGTTTACCTATTTTGACTGATAGATGTGCTAAATCAGTCACTCCAATTCTAGCCCAAGAATCATCTCCTTCAAATAGCAAACATGGGAAGCAAAATAGAGCATTTTTTCTCTGAGGAGCCGCAGAGCCATTTGTGTCTCTTATATAAATCCACGTTTAATTTTCGAGAGTACGGTTTTTTGCTCTTGTATGATGTCTGAGTTAATTTTATATTTGGCAGGCCACCAAGCTTCTTTTATATTTAATTTTCTTCAACGAGAAAGTTCTATTGAAGTATTATTTTAATATATTTAATCACTATTCATTTTGAAATTATTATTCTAACATGTAAAATATAGTAAACAATTAAAACTCAAACACAAACTCACTCCAAATGAATTGCACGTTATCTGACTATAAAAATAAATTATTAGTGATTCGATGTGCGCTAGTATGGAAATCAATGGAAAAATTAACAAGATAATATATATATATATACTAATATATATATATACTACATACAATTTTTAATGTCCATTCAAGCTGAATAACATAATTTTGATATTTTTATACCTCTAATATTATATATATATATATATATATATAATATATTATATACTACTATATATATTATTTGGACCTTGACCTTTATACATGACTGAAAGAAAATTTTCATCGGAAAGGTTTAAACCCTGTTATATTAACTGCTTTAAAAAATTAAAAAAATTTAATTTATTTTGTATAAAACAAATTTCATTTTTTTTGCGCTTCACTGGTTCCTTTTAGTGTTTAATATAAAGTACAAAATATATATATATATATAATATAATATATATATATTATATATATATTTATTATATATATATATATATTATATATATATAATAATATATATATAATAATAAATAATTATATATATATATATATATATATAATATATATATATAAATATATATATATATATAATATAGACGGTCAGATTTTTTTAATGCTCACAGAATGTAAAGAGAACGGGAGGTCCTACAGTAAAACAAAATTATATATTTGGAATCAGCCGAAAATTCTAAGGATGGATTACCTTTTTTTTTTTTTTTTTTTTTTAACTTTTTTGGAACGAGAAAATTTTTGGTGTTTTTTTGACTTATTCATCGAATATATTTTTTTAAAAGTTATTTCCCCCCATTTACGTCGCCGAGCCGACGGGGGACACTTTAAAGTATACAAAGTTTTTGGAAGTAAAAATATTCCTTTTTTTTTTATAAAGAATACATAGGGTAACCGCAAAGATGGCAGCATCGGGTCTCTCGGCCTCCGTGGAACGAACGGGGAACTAATCCCCCTCCGGGATGGTCTCCGGCAAAACCCGCTCCTTGTCTTTGGGTGTCGCGCGGGTTCCTCCGACCATCCCTCCGGGGTATGAAATGGTCCCCCCCGTCTGTCCCCCGTCGGCTCGAGCCCCCTAAATGGGGGAAATAATTTTTTTTAAATTTATCAACGATAAAAAAAAAAAAAAACTTAAAATTTTCCGACTCTTTCTAGTATATATATATATATATTATATATAATTATATATATATATATAATATATATATATATATATATATATATATATATAATATATATAGTATATATAATATATATATATTATTTATACTATATATATATTATAAAATATATGAATAATATATAATATGAAAAAAGCATTTTAAGAAAATAATAATTGACAGTGAAGCTACTTTTCTTTTCTTCTTTCTTTTTTCTTTTTTTTTATAATTCGTAATAAATACCAGAGCACCAACATTATTTAAAGACATAAATTTTCAGTCAGTAAAGGAGATAAGCACCATATATTTGATATATATATATATATATATATTATATATATATATATATAATATATTATAGTATATATATAATATATAATATATTAGTATATATAATACTTATATATATACTATAATATATATAATATATATATTATAAATAAATATAATATAATAATAATAATAATAATAATAATAATAATAATAATAATAATAATAATAATAATATAATAATACATAATAATAATATAAAATAAGTGTACGAAAAACTTACGCTGAGGCTGTCTCAGGAATCGTCCCAAAGCAAGATTTATAATCTCTTCAGTATATCTGCCAGACGTATAATTATTCTACATAACTTGGAGCCTATCAGGAGCGAGACTGATTTCGCTCGCCACTCATATTCTTATATAAAGAGGAATTTCAAAAATACGTTACAATGAGACAAGTTATGTTTTATTCACCTTTCTATTATTAGATGAAATTTAGCTTACCGTTTCTGCCTTATTACAAGAGAGTTTTTTTAAAATTTCCATTCAATTATTTGTTAAAAACTGATCTTTTTAATTAAAGTGTTATAATTCAGAATTTATGTTTAATTAGTGAGGAGGAGCGATCGCTCATCGCTCCTATACACGAGTCGCCACTGAATATTATATATATATATATATATATATATATATTATATATATATATTATATAGATATATATATTATATATATATATATAATATAGTATATATATATATATAAATAAATAATAGTCATCAAATATTTAAGAATATAAGCGAAATACTTAATTGAGTTAAACGATTTTCTCACTCCACATTTGAGACTAAACTGAAGCAACTACAAATAGTTATAAACGATACTTAAACTGAAAATACAAAGAAGTAAAATATTACCTTATATATATTTATGAAATTCTCTTTAAATACTGAAATAATACCTCGGTATTGAAAATTAAAAAAAGAAATTATTACGCAGAATAAAATGCTTTTTATAAAATTTAAAATAATATCAGACTATCTCTTAAATTTAACAAATATGATTATATAGATTCCTAATTAACATTTACATTTGAAAGACCTAGAACAAATATAATAATAATAATATAATAATAATAATAATAAATAATACATAATAAGAATAATAATAATAATAATAATAATAATAATAATATAATATAATAATAATAATAATAATAATAATAATAATAATAATAATTAATAATAATAATAAATAAAATTATATAATAATAATAATATATAATAATAAATAATAATAATTAATAATAATCTAATAAATAAAATAATGAATAATAAAATAATAAATTAATAATATTAATAATAATATAATAATACATAATAAGATAATAATACAACAGAGAGATCATCCTTACTGGCAATAAAACAAGGCGCCCCAATTGAAAAGAGACCGAAAAGCCGAATTTTCGGAAGCCTTCCAGAAGATTGCAAATTTGGTAGATCTGCAAATTTTAGTAAAAGTTACTTTTAATAATATAAAAAAAGATTATAAATATATACAAGGTAATTACTACTATACTACTACTACTCACTACTACTAAATAATAATTAATAATAATAATAATAATAATAATAATAATAATAATTAATAATTAATAATAAATAAGAATAATAATAATATAATAATAATAATAATTAGATAATAATAATAATAATAATGAATAAGAATGAATAATAATAATAATAAATAATAATAAATAATAATAATAATATAATAAGTGCTAGAGGCCTCAATATTAACAAGAAAGTTTTAACCAGCCATAACAAATATTATACCAAACTATTGCAACGGAAACTAAAATTGTTTAATCAGTGTAATAACCAAATTTAGAATATTAGTTTAAGAATAATTGAAAGGGAGAAGTGAAGGGTGGGACAGCTGCTGTTGTAGGTGCAGATAAGATAACTGTTGTTGCAACAATAGATGAGACATCTGGTGTTGCAAATGAAGATGAGATAATTGTTGTTTCAGCAGTAGATGGGACAGCTGTTGTTGGAGATGTTGATGAGACAGCTGTTGTTGCGGATGAAGATTGGCCAACTGTTGTTGTATTTGCAGATGAGATAACTGTTGTTGCAGCAGTAGATGAGACATCTGTTGTTGTGACTGAAGATGGGGCTTTTGTTGTTGTAGGTACAGATGAGGCAATTGTTGTTTCAGTAGTAGATGGGACAGCTGTTGTTGGAGATGTTGATGAGACAGCTGTTGCTGCGGATGAAAATGGGAAAGCTGTTGTTGTAGGTGCAGATGAGACAACTGTTATTGCAGCAGTAGATGTGACATCTGTTGTTGCGGATGAAGATGGTGTATCTGTTGCTGTAGGTGCAGATAAGACAATTGTTGTTTCAGCAGTAGATGGAACAACTGTTGTTGTGGATGTAGAAGGGACAGCTGCTGTTGTAGTAGTAGATGAGATAGCTGTTGTTGTGGATATAGATGAGACAGCTATTTTTATGGATGTAGGTGAAACAGCTGTTGTTGTAGGAGTAAATGAGACAACTTTTGTTGCAACAGTATATGGGACGGTCGTTGTTTGGGATGTAGATGAGGGAACTGATGCTGTGGATGAAGATGGAACAGCTGTTGTTGTAGGTGCAGATGAGACAATTTTTGTTGCAGCAGTAGATGGAACAGCCGCTTTTGCTGGAATTGGTATGATACATGCATCTGAGATTAGCTTATGAAAGTGACAAAGTAAAATCGCATTAGTAAACAATTTTAAGAAAACTGATGTCATAACTTTTCTTAATTACTTTGATTTCAACAATCTTAAATGATATATCTGGAAATCGAAAGAATATATTAATGAGTAAAATTTTTACGGGTTGGGAGAAAAAACATAGAAAACATGGTTCGGTATACAGAAAAACTATTTTAATAATAAATGTATTTTAAAGATTCTGAAAGTTTCATGTAAAGGAATGAACGAAAAACAATTTTCAGTATGAAAAAATATTTGAGCTTTTTCAGGAAATTACAGAGGATAGTTTCTGATATTTTTTGGAGAGAATATTAAGCTTAAACTATTAATTAGTGCAAATATGAATACTATATGCTCAATTCGAGATGTTGGCATTCTAAAACGTAATTTGCTTTACATTTAACTGAAAATTAAAAGCAAACTGTTAAAGATACAGAATAAAGTTTAAAATCAGTTTTAGAACTCACTCAATACACCTTTTTTTTCTTTTTATTCCATTTATATCGGATCAAAATTTAAATAATTATGTCCTAATTTTTCTTTGGCAATTTTCCTCAATTATCTTATTACAAGCTTTCCCTTAATTGAAAGTGCAATGAATGCTTCAAAAGTGACATAGAGATTATTTTTCTTAGTGACTTTTTTGTAATACCTTGAGGACATTTAGACGAAAAATAAGTGAATGATAAAAAGGATAATATAGATAAATAATAAGGAGGGATCTTTTGTAAAGTATGGAATGCGTTCGATTTATCGTTATAATTTCTGAAACCGATATATTTGAACATATGCATCACATACATATATTCACGTTCAGTACATGGAAACAACGTTGAATAATAAGATTAGAAGTAAAATAACCTAAGAACCTGACTGATATTTTATTCTTTAGAAATATTTAACAATTGTAGCTCTGAACGTTTTCAGAATATATTATTCGTAAAACAATTGTAAAACCACATTAAATAAACACAAACAGTTCAGAGATGTCTTTCAAAAGCTAAATAACTAAAAAATTAAGAAAATTTAGCATAATAATCAAGGGCTTGAAATCAGAAACGGAATTACGGTCCTTAATTGATGAATCAGCAAATTATGGATAATTGGAATGGGAATTGCAAATGATTTGATTGAAAATACTTTCCTGAATCAGAATGAGAATCAGTGCCTAGCTCTAATCGCAATCAGAAGGAGAGCGGAGTTCTAAAATCACATTTCTAGGAAATACTCCTCTTCAAAACTCTTTCTCACTTTGGTCCTGCTCCAATAAATATACTAACTAAGTATTATAATGAGATAAAGATCCGATTTCCCTATATTTATTATAAGTACTTGTAGTATTGATATATAAAATATTTTTTAAGTGTTGTATTATCTTACATTTCTAATTTTAATTCAATTAAACAAATTCTATCTCGAATATGATAATGTGTTTTTAAAAATTCTTATCTTTAAATCATTGGACAGGTCTAGCGAAAACTTTAGAAAATAATTGGTATGAACAAATATATATGACTACTATAGCATATCTTGTCGCGATTTCAATATAAAAATTAATATTAGGAGACGCTTGTCTACAGCTTGACTTACAGTAAGTGAGATTAACATTAGATCAATACTATCCTTACGTAAACAGATATATACCGAATAATACCACATATAATAATATATAATATGATGATAAATAACCTGTATACATAAAGTTCATCTAATAGAGAATAATTATAATAATAATTAATTTAAATTTAATATATGTAATATTAAGAGGAATTTAATTTATTGGTAATATTAAATATTTAAATTAAATATTATAATCAAAATAATTTATATAAAATAATGAGAAAGGTTGCGCAATGGGTGAGGGTATGTATGTAATTTGATTACTATATTTTTTCACATAGTTGAGGAGTAAAGTGGTTTATACGATTATTAACGGATTCATATATTTATAATTATAAAATATAATTCTTTATCAATACAATAATACTTAGTGTAAATCAGCTAAGAACGAAGAGTATATGAAGTTTAGAGAGTAGATGAGTATGTAATTAGAGAGTATGAGGGAGCGCATGTAAGCACGGTAAGACTGAAGAAGGGCAGAGAGAATATCGATGTGAACGAGAGAGTGGATAGAAGTAGAAAGAAAATGATACTAAGTTGACCAACTACTAGGAGAGAGACTGACGAAGCACAGGAGAGGAGGTGTAGCAGGAGGGACAGACCCTAAGGCTGCATAGGAGGAGGCGATAAGGGATCGGGGGGAGATCACAAAGAAAGTAGAATATATTCAATGTAGCGAAAACGCTTGTTTAAATATTATAAGTAAGAAATGTATAAGCAAACAGAGTAGGTTATGTCATATAAAAAGTATGAACTGTATAGATGAGAGAATAGTATGAGAGCGATAAGTGCAATGCGAACGAGCAATGACTTTTTTGAAAGGGATTAGTGTTAAGTAGTAAGGATGGATCGAGAGTTAAAGTAAGTATAGAGAAGTAAAGTAGAGATAGAGATATCTATATAGATATATATAGAGCGGAGAGATCTGCAGATCAGTAAAGAGAAGAGAAAGTAGAGTGTAATATAAAGAGAGATAGTATAAGTAAATAATGAAGAGTATATCGTATATATAGTAATTAAAGAGATATGTATATATATATTAATAGTAAAGATATAAGATATGTAATATTACATTATAGAATTATAGAAAATTAATGAAGATAAGATTAATAAATATTAAATCATGATATATTAAGGAATAGACGTTGAAGGAGTTGGGATGATCTAATTAAACATTGCTGCTGGAACAGATATCACTGGAATGTATGTAGAGGAAAATAGGGGGCAGCACGGATATAAGGAGACAATTTGTTATAGGTTATAATAATTAATAAGATATATTGTATAATGACGGAACTTCGGGTATTACAAAGTATGGTATAGGGAACGATAGTGTATAATGGAGTAAACTGTGATGATTGTGGTAGGGATACGCTCAGCATGTTGGTATAACGACGAATATGATATAGGAGTAATATTATTACGAAAGATTTTTAATGGTATATTTTAGAGTATAGTAGGCGTACATATATAGTATAACCTTTAAACGCATCCCTTCTCGATAAAATCAGACGGATGAAGGACAGATAGGTTCCGTGTGGCCAAATGGGTTTAGACCATGATCTTTAAGATAGGACACCTTGCATAAATAGTATGCAAAATTGGCGTTGAATGATTTAAAATATACATCTAAGTTTTAAAATATTGATACGATGTAGGCATTGGTTACAGGTATAAATGGTCCTTTATCAATACATTTACGAGTAGATCATTCGCTAGTATCATGAATATTAACTGTTATATTATGTGAGATCGTTAGAACTCAAAAAATAGAACTAAGCTTAAGTGTAACTATAATCGCGAGTATTTTTAAGCGAGAAGATGCCGAATATGCTTCTCATAGGAAGGATTTTGGGTTATAATAGGTTTCTACAGTAGATCAGAGGCAACCCCTGACACAATTATAATGGTCTATAGTTAGTGGTCATGGCGTCTGATATAAAAGCATAGAAACACAAATCAACAGTTTATAATTTTAATGGCCGTGATTTTGTTATTAATATCGAGTCGTCATATTTACAGTCAATTAGCTTTATGATTGACATGCAAGTGCTCGCTTTCTATAGTAACATACAGGAGTCAGGACCTAACCGGCAGTTTGGTGTGAAACATAGAGGTTTCAGACTAATCAATTCTGGAGTTAAGTAATATAAGTGGATTCACACTTAACGATTGTAAGAATGGTATTTATTTTTGATTTTAAAGGTATAGGGCCTATTTATCTAAATATTATTTATGAGTGAATATGTAATAATTATACCTAATAACATTATGATGAAAGTAAATATTATACCGGATTAGTATTCAAACAAAGTTCATTATACGGTTATAAATGTAAATAAGTTGATAAGTATTATAATATGTAATATTTAAATTAAATCAATAGGAAGGAAATTATAAATTTTTTATATTTTATTATATTGTTATATTATAAAATTATTTATAATTTAATATATATTTAATATGTTTAAATAATAAAAAAATATACGAGGAAATAGTGAAAACTCTTATATTGATTAATTATTAAATTATCTTATAGTAAAAAATGAGAAGTTTATATTCAATTTAAAAATTTTTTAAGATATTTTTTGGTGAATGTTGTGATTTACAGATATCTTAGATAGAACTTGTAGAATATTTTTATATCTTATCTATTTATATGTATATTATGTAAAGGCGCATTTAAGTATAACTTGGAGCAGAGATACAGGGGTTTCACTGGCTATTCATATATCTTTAAATGTAGAAGAAGAATACAATTACGAGATGCATAGCTACGGGAAAGGGTATGGTTAGGTATGCATATAAGAATGATAAGAGACTTGTAGGGAGGAGAGAGGCAGAGGACTAAAGAAGATAGCTGCTATGCGAAGATAGAAAGTATTACTAACATAAAAATTTTTAAATGTTAACAAACCTAACGAAATATTTTTAACTAAAGTTAATAAAATCAGTTACAAGAAGCAACGTGCACGTAACAAAGAGAAGAGAAGAGACAGAGAAATCATCTTTATGAAATTAAAGACCAAAACTTGAGAGAATGAAATTATCTTTTAATAAGTTAAGAAGTATAAATGAAGATTCTGGAGTTATCCCTAGGAGGTGTATGTTATTAGATCATATACAAGAAGTGGTAATAGTGGAAAAGGAGCATTTATGGTCTTCTTAATTAAACGTTGGTAATAAACGGCGGTTGAAGAAAAATAATTATTACTTGGATTCTTCCATTACAGCAAAGAGTTTGCATAGCTCCTTGAGAAGAGCGTAAGAATCCGAGATTACTTCCGTCAAAAACTACTGTATCAGTATACCTGGTGGTAGGGAAGATTAAGGAAGTAGCTTGCGGAATGTTTATACCATGCATTACAATTTTATACGTAATTAAAGAGGGAAACTGTAAAAAAAATCAGAGAGAATAAAGTCATATCTCAGAAAATCATGACAAAGTAATCCAAGGGATAATAGAAGGGAGATGAATCGTAGAGTATTTGAGGAATCCTTTGATTATTTTGTGGGATAGTAGGAAAAATAATGAAAAAGATAATAAAAAAAAAATAATAATATTAAAATTGGGAGCTATTAATGTTTCTTTTGGGGGGTAGGTGCTTAGGTGTAAAATTAGTGATTATGTGATGATATAGAATGAAGTGTAAGCAGTTATATTGGTAAAAGGGTATTAGTAAACGGCAATTTAGGGGGACGGAGACCGGCGGAGGGAATTAAATCAGGGGGGTGAATTAGTTACCTACCATGAGATTCCTTACCGGAAGGCCAGAGTAGAACCCGACTTACGTTTATATGTATATGGTCTTGACATACTCGAGTATAGTGGTAGACCTGGATTTTTTAGGTATAAAGAAAAAACAAAGAGCAAAAATCTAATAAGAAAGAAATGCCCATTGATACTTCCTTATTTATAACCGGGCTCCCGTAAAAACATTAATGTAGAAAGAAGGTCAATCTTATAAATAGGCGCACTTCCGAGGTATATAACAGGTCACTTACCTACCCTGGAGGTCTTCACGGAAGATCATAGTGGATTAAACAAAAATTTTTTTTATTTTTTTATTTTCTTACATTTTCCTATCAGAATACTGTACTCAGGATCCAACAATATGTATTCCATTTCCGGTCTGTAACTCTTATTGTGTGTATTGAGATCATGGTTGAGGTTATACATCTTTTTTTTTACTCTTTTTTTTAAAGGCGGCGGGAGCAAAAATATGGGACAGCAGACCATAAATTCCATGCAACTAAGCATAAATTCGCCTTTTCTCTAGTCCGTGATAAGACTGTTCGTGTTAGGGCTGAGTCTATATTTGGATTCGCGTCGTGGCCCAATTGTCTAACAGCTCATCTACCTAGTCTTCAAATATAACATTCGCTTATTTAACTAAGACTCGGATACCATTTTCCGATGAGGCCTTCATACAAGGTGGTTGACTACCCTAGATAACATACCAAGCACACTAAAAGCATTTACGTACTTATAGCTAATCCGACTATATCGAGTGTAACTAGTTGAGTATGTAGAAAATATCAAATGGTTAGATACCTTTAATATACATAGTATGAAACTATGGTAACTGGTAAATAAGTAGTGTAATTAAATAGTATTAGTAATCTATAAGATCAGTAGTAGCTCAATGGACAATACTTAGATGACGTACGTAGAATTGTGATAAGATTGATGTAATGGATGAGAGGAATGAATGGCACTAAGAAGTTAATGTTGTGTTGTGAATGGAAGGGGATAAATGAGGACATAAAACGAGAGTGACATACTGAGTTATTGTTATATGTTTTTATTAATTGAATTTAATAAGTAAATAAATGCAGAAAAATTGATGAATTCTAAAAATGTGTATATTTTAGAGAATGATAATGGTAGTTAAAATATTAACTCATATCTATTATAAACTATATAGAAGATATTAATACTTACGATATGAGATATATATTCTAATAAGTAAAGTCAATATTTAATGTTATAAAGTATTTAAATAAGTAAGGTTCATAGATAACAATACTATATAACGAGTAGTAAATTGTAAATAGTAGTGAAACTCGACAACACAGTAAGTATTAGAACAGTTTAATATGTTTTATATGATAATACATCTAACTGAGATCTAATGTAACGCAGTTGGAGTTGAGGAGATGGTTCTTGGATAAAATAATCTGTCGCTTTACTTGAGTGTGGAGAAGTAAAAAATATTCTATCGGAAACGTTATTGATGACGAGTATATAGGGAGTATAGAGGTGAGGCGGAACGGGTATGAGTATGCCTAGGCGTGCAGGCGCTCAGTAATTCATAAGCTCTGTTAATAAACGCACGTCAAAACAACTGACGACCATAGTGGGCGCTTGTGATAGTATGGGCGATAGTGAATCGTTGCACTCGTTTCTGTGCGCATTAATTCGCATATGTATGTTTAATTAGCTTATGGAATACGGGGAGAGCTACAATAACGTAGTATGTGGCACAATAATGATCTGTTAACTTGAGCCATTAATCATTAAGGGGTTAAAGACACGAACCATTTACTTTTAGTTTTCACACAATATTTGAGTTGGTTCTACAAATAATGTGTTTAGTGAGAGATATCAACATTTTTCATCTATCATACTAATAAAGTAGTTAAAGTGTTATTATAGAATTGATTTAAGATTAAAATGTCCAACAGATTAGTTGTGAACTCTCATTAGTTGGCTGCGATGTATAGATGTGTACCAAAAAAAATAGTTTATTGGGAAAATAAGGGTTTAAGACTGAAGACTCATTTATATAGAACCTTAAGTCATTATGTATTAGTATTTAAACTTAGTTTTTATACACCGTAGTAGAGGAGGATATCCTATTTAATGATAATAGAAAAAATAATGATATCAGAGTGTGCTCACAGATATATAATTTAAGAATTCTTCAGATGCTAAAATAGAAATGTAATAGTTTTGCGAAGGTTTCAATATACACTCGTCGTAAGCGGTTGTGCTCCACGTCATGAAAGAACCAGTTTTTAAGAACTTATTATGGAAGATTTATCAACTACGTATACTGGTATTGAAGAGGATAAGACTGTAGTGATTTCTGTCCATTGCAATTTCGCTGGTTCGAATAAATTTACTAGACTAAGTGATGGGAATTTTAGGAATGTTGTTGCTAACAGTGTAAAGAGAGTATGAGTACAAGTTAGTTGGCGCCATGAAGATTTCTTCTTCTGTTCAACGAACTCCTTCCAAATATGAAAGAGAAAAGAAATGAAAGTTATATACTGGTAGGATGTTAAAGGATTTTCTGTGCAAATTAGTACCGTTGTGAGGTAATCCTAAGCATGATTACTTGATATTTTAACGAAAAGATATCGTATTTTTATGATTACATTCCATATCTATGTATAAATAAAATAATGTTGCCGAAGAGATTCTTAAATATATAGTATATATATAATATAAGTATTAATATTATACGTATATAAGAATGATAATATAGAGTATTATAGGAGTAAATATATTAGTATATATGTATAGGGATTGGTATGATGTTGTAATATTTGACACTAGTTCGCTTTTAATGTCTATTCTTGGGTCTATCATAAAAATTGATGTCTTTGGAGTGATGGTACTATAGAAGGTCCAGTACGAAGAAGTGATGTGTGTGTAGGATGGTTGTGTAGATGTATGTGAGAGGTTTGTGTTGTATGTGTGTGTGTGTTGTGGGTATGTGAGTGTGTGTGTGGTGTAGTGTGTGGAATGCATATTCAAGCGAACAACGGCCAACAACAATCGCATGTGCCATTATATGTTAAATATTGCAAACCTTCCGAACATGTCTTCATTTATAGTAATATATAGTATATATATATGATATAGTAGTATAATATATATTATTGATATATATATAGATATAATTATAATCAATAAGATATATAATAGATATATATAATAATATATAGAAAGATATATAGATATAGATATAGTAATTAATGAATATTATATAATAATAGTATGTATTTATAAATATTATATAATGTATTTAAGATCTTTAATTTACTATGAAAAAAATAGCTGGTAGTTTATAATATATTTAGGTATTATTATAATATATAATATATATATAATATAATAATAAATAATAAGGATTAATTATTAAAATCTATAATAAAAATTATGGGGTAATATATATATATATTTATTATTATTATTCATTATTATTATTATTATTTTCTCACTGATATATATGTATTCAAATTAGTGCGTTATTTTCGACAATATCATTGACATTGACGGTGTTTCTGTTCATTCGTCAAATGAGTTGGTAAAAACCTCATTCCGTAATTAGTAGAAACTCCTTACTCTACCATATACTCTCTCTTAGATAATTAATTAATATATAAGTTATTAGTTCTTATTTATCATTGCAATGTTATATCAGTTATTATAATACAATTAGTAGGTTTATATATATAATATATACTAAGGTAAAAATAATATTTTATTAGACTAATTAGAGTAATAATGGGTCCAACAGAAGAACACTATGCTACCAAAAATCTAGGAAATCCCAAATTAAAACGAAATAATTTGTTTTATAAGAACAAAGGAGTTTCATGTTTTAAATAAATTATTAACGCCTTCATAAAAAATTAAAATTTATAAATGACGTGTTACGGTAGATGAAAATGACAAACTTGATGAAGCTAATTTATAATCTTTTTTACTAGCGCCAACAAGTTGCCTCAAAGTAATTGTTTTTTTTTATAAGCGAATCGGAGATCGAAAAGATGCACTCCAAGTCTCTCGGACATCAGGAGGGAAGATCGAAGGGACGAGTCAACTCTCTGTACCTACTGTCGGCTCTAGCCCTTAAAAAAAGAAGAAAAAATATATTTTTTTCTCAACTCAGCGCATGATAAATTTATGTGTTTCTAACTGTTGAGCGCGCCTAAGATGTTAATATAGGTTATAATAAATAGGATAAAAGTATTTATGGAGTCGTTACAAAACTGGTCCCTGAATAAAAGTTATAAGAAAGAAAAGTCTTTAAATATACATTGATTTGCTTCCTGGAGTTGGCTACTATATACGAATTATATTAAAGAAATTTATAATAAAAATCATTAATATATAGTATGATACATTAAATTATATATTTTATTATTCACTATATTTTATTAATATACTGCTATGATTATGTTAGCAATTAAATAAAATATTTTGTATAAATACTCTCTCTTACTATCGAATATCAATGAAGTATTAGTAGAGGAATAATTCTATAATGTAAATTATATAGATTATTTATATTAATATTTTGATTTTTCCCCATGATATTAGAAACAAGTGATAGGCCCCATTTACATTTAATCAATTATACACTAATAATTCATAGCTATCTTGTTCAGAATCAGATTGGGAAGCCGGTTTGCATGAAGTAATTACATTAAATAATAAAATCTAATTCTGATAGATGTTTTGATCGCGAAAGGTTCCAGGAAAAAATTCCAGTAATTAAATAATTGAATAAATATATAATCCGTTATATAATTTATGACACAATTTTTAATAACTTGTCATACCATCTGATATATATAGGTAAACTATATATTACATATTCTATCGACTTTATTTATTATATAAAAAAACTAAGTATACTACGATGACTAAATCGACCAAGGTGCTTCAAATATGTGGAGGTAAAGTACCAAATCAATGAATTCATTGATAAACATGAGTAAAAGATGTAAGCAGGGCGGGTACGAAATGGATTAGATGCCCATAATAAAATTAACGGTGTCTGCTTAACCGCCCCGAACTTCGCCGGTATCAGTACGGCTCATTTGCTACCCTAAAAACAGACGCCCCGAACCTATTCACCGCGCTCGTTCTTAATTCATTTGCCCTGCCAGCTTTGGTACAAACGGCAGTCTTCAGGTCACCATCCATTCCCCCCTTCCGTGTCCCTACGTCCCTGTCTGTCTATAGATATTCATGTTATGTTGCTCAGAAATTGTGGTTCTTATAATGGGCTTTTTTTCGAGTGATTTTGTAGTGGTCTGTTACACTTACGGGTTCAGTTGATTGGTGGAATTATGGGATTGCATCACTAGTTACATCTTAGGATATCCATTCTTCCGTATAGGAACCTTAGTAATCGATTCGATGCTGATAATAATTTGATTGGCACGCTTGGCTTAGGATTGGTAGAATTCTACAGGGTATCGCTGTTGTTAGATTTCTCGAGGTGTTTTTATATTGATGATCGAGCTTGCAACTCCGAAGGGAGTTACACCGCTTATCAGGTACTGTGAGTTGGTGGAGGCTGTCACTTCTCCCCCATGAATGCAAGAGACCGGGGATATGTTGTCGATCCAGCACGTGACGGGAGTTCTCGTTGTGAGACTTCTTATTCCCGCTCCGCGCTGCTTGCCTCATCCGGTGATTTTGGGCCGGGCCGCGGTGTGTAGGACAAGGCTGGTGTTCCTTGGGTAACATTTTAAAATTTTTGATGGATCCCGACCGCCTTGTTCCTTTGGGTTTGGTTCTTCGTGTGTTGGCTCGTGGGAGTTGCTTTTGCCGCCCCGTTCCCCACTTGGGTGGTATGCCCTGGTACCGAGCACGCTCTTTCTCACCCAGAAGATCAGCCCAGAAGGTACCAGATCCCCGGTGCCGTACGTAAGCTAAATATTAAGTCCCCTTCCCCTGCCTAAATAGCTGCTCGTCACCTGAGCTACCTCCTGCCCCTAGACGCCGTTGCCCCTCCACCCCCTCTGTCTCCCGCTTTTTGCCCCCTACCGTCGTCCCCCTCGCCACGTTAATCGCCCCCATGCGCTGCTCCCCCCCCATTCTGCTGGGACCCCGGCGCCCTCATCAGGGTGCCGCTCCGTCTTCTCTCGTTTGCAACCGGCGGATCCCATCTCCGCCTGGTCCTTGTTTTGAGTTTGGCTACTGCTACCTCAATAGGTCGCGTGCTTCTGCTGCCCCCTCGGTTTCCCCTCTTCCCTCTCTCTCCCTCCTCCCCCCGCCCCCCCCCTGTCACTGTCAACTCCCCCCTGTTTCTTTCGTTTATTGATCCTTGTACTATCTCTCACCCACCCCGGCGCATTACCACATATTTCCCTCACGTGTTGGAACATAATTCCTATGAATTTACCATCGGGTCCCTATTTTATTTGGCACTCTCCCTAAATTGGGATCACACTTATTCGATTAACGCCGCATGCATTCTTCGTTTGAAAATGCTCCTCCAATTATCCTGCTTCCGTAAAAAAAAAAATACGTAGCCAGGTACACTAATTTTTATAAGTCAAATTAAACAACGGCGTAATTTATGTGAACTTCAACTCGATAACTAGAAAGATTGTGGCAAAATATATTACTATTAAATCAATGAAAAAGAATCAATCTCTAATTAGAGTTTTTGACAACCCTGAGTGATGTTAATTTTAAAACTCGCCAAATAAATCCATTATTATACTAAATCTGCAGATTAGATAGGATAATTATCCTGACATATGTTAATATAAAAGACATGGAACGACTTATCTGCAAAGAAAGGAATCTACTTCTATTTTCCAAGATAGAATTATGTCATATCAAAGATAAAGGATTTATTTAAAAATATTAAGAAAAAAAAGGATTAATAATATTATAATTAAAAATATATTACACGACATATCAAAAAATAAAAATATAGAGACAACAAATACAAAAACCATCTAACTGACACGTCGACCAAAAATAAAAAAAAAAATTGTCCGCCTCTCATATATTCTAAATCTCCAAACAGATACTCCTGATGTTATTTCTTGTCCTAAATAGTTCGCCCTCACAGATCACCCGGCTTCGTAAGAGAGCGGAAACTGGCAATTATATTTTTGCGTCACTTTAATGCGCAACCAGTTTAATAAATAAAAACCGAATAGGATATGGAACAATGCCAATGCACCACTAACTGAGTCAATTTTTAGTCTTGACTCGAACTAAAAGAATTAATAAATATAACACCATGATTAATAAAATTAACTACAAGAAATTATATCGTACAGTAGTATCTGACAGGGAGACTTTACTGAAAAGGCCCATACATGGAAGTAAGTAATAGCAGATTTCACTGATGAATCACTGCAACTTGGGGGTATACTCATGAAAAAGTGCAGGAGTGATGGTAGGGCGAGAAAGCTGAAGAAATGGAATCTGTCAGGTATTAGATGAATTATCGTGTGAAATCGATCAACAAACAGAACAATTTTTTATTTCTGTAGATTGTATTTCGTTTATGGAGGGTATAGTGTTCCGAGGGATTGGAAAACAGTAATAGTACTTATTATATAAGGGTAAGGGAAGATAGAGTACTGTAGGAATTAAGGGGAATTTAGTTTATTAAGTGTAATAGGGAAGATATATATAACTGGTATTTAGAGAGAGAGAATGCATCAAGTGACTGCACAGGACTGATTGAGTTTTTTTGGAACAAAGGTGCATTATAGTCATGGGGTAGAGGATTGTTGGATCAAATCTTATATTTGGAAGCGAAATGATTGCAAGAAATTGAGGGAGAAGGAATAATATTGTTATTTAGGTTTTATGCGTGTTTCAAACAGGCGTATGATGATGAGTAGTAGGAAAGTCCTGTGGCAGATTTCATATATGGTGTTGGTGGTTAGATTCTGAATGGAATCAAAGGTATGTAATCAATAGCGAAGTAGTGAAGCCGGTGTGTAAGAATAATGGAATTGAAAGTAACTTTTGTTTTGAATATTTTAATAAATAGAGAGGTGAGGCAGGGATGTTGCTTATGGCTTCTTGGTAAATGTGATTTTTATATGGAGGGGGTTATGAAAGAATTTAGAGGCTGGGGGTGGCAGGGATGGTGTTAGAATGATGGAGAATGGAAGAGGTGGAAGGGTTCTTCTACTATTTATGCGGATTTTTGCTTTTTTGTGTGGCCGAATCTGAGAGAGTTTAAGAGTAATGGTAGAAGATTTGGCAGGGTGTTGTAAAAAGATGTTTGAAAGGGTGAAAAAGTACTTAAGAGAGGTTAAATGGCTGTGAAGTGAGGAACAGTTCTCGGTGTGAAGTTTTATGTTAGATGGTGAGCAGTGGAACAAGTGTCTGAAGTTTAATATTTAGTATATATGTTGGATGCAAAGGGAAAAAGTGATGCAGTGTGGTAAGTAGGTCAAGAGTTGTGAATGGCAAGGAAGATGTGGCTGGTGGCAATTAAATCTTGGTGGATGTAGGGGGACAAAGTTTTGACTGCACTATACAGTTTTTACATGAGGGATCTGATGTTTGTTTATAATAACTGTTAACTTTTGTTCCCCAACATTCCCTCTCCCCTTCCCCTTACTGTCAAAGATCCCCCTCCATGACAATGAAGACACAGATCACCCTTCCTAGAACAGACCACTGTTCTTACACAAAATGTACATACAACCCACTGTGCCAAAGGAGCGAAAAACAGTTCACTTTGGACTTGGACGAACATCAAGACATGCAACTTGATACTCTGTTCCTGACTGAGAAATCTGGGCTCAGCTGCCATTGGGTGTCGGAAGTATTTCTGGATCACCCGCGTTCTCGAGATTGGAGGGGAGATTTCCAATATATTATATATATATATTTATATATATAATATATAAATAATTTTATATATATAATATATATTATATATATTATATATATATATATTTATATATATATATATATATATCTATATAGTATATATATATATTATTAGGATTTCTTATTGCTAACCCATATATATACGGTATATATATATAATAATATTATTTATAATATATATATATATGATAATATATATATATATATATTATATATATATATATTATATATATTTATTATATTATATATATAATATATATTTAACAATAAGGTGGGACATTAAACGCGTTAAAGGCGTTAGATTTTTTCGTTAATTTTTAACGCTTTCGTTATTTTCGAACAAGATGTTAATACGGGACTAGTTAACGAGTTAAAAATCCCCCTAATCCGATGTAACCGTTAACTATTTTTACGAGTTTAAGAATATTTTCTTAACTCACATTTTAATTTATAAGATTTAATAACTAAAAATATATTACACTTACTTTTTTCTCATAAATACATCATGCTCTCTCCCTCCCAAAATTACATTGTGTTTATTCTTACCGATTTAGTCTCGTTTAGTAATTGTTTAATATGTTTTTCTTATAATGTATTTTCATTTCTTATTGGTTCGATGAAGAAAAAAAAAGATAGTGACTGTTTGCCCGTTCAATGAGATACAAAACCTCTTGTCGTCGTTACTTGACTTCGCTTCTTTGTGTATTGGAAAAATATATAAGACGTAGGCCAATACAGCGTTGTAATTTATAAAAAAAAATAATAGCATATTGTATTAGGGGGTGGTGCCAATTTTTGCTTCAGCCTAATTTTACGCCCTCCCTAAAAATGGCATAAATTCGCGAGTTTTCAGCGTATTTCTATGACCTTTTTACCCAGAACGTAACTTTTGTTTTCCTGACGTCTAAAAACGTGCGTTTTAGACGTGTGTTTCTTGTGTCTGTTAGTCATTGCCTTTGCGGTCATTGCTTTAATTTTTTTTCAAACCGAATGTTTTTGAAACTTTGTCTGAAACCCTAATATTTTGGAAAATGAGTCAAACTTATAACGTAACAAGTGGACCCTATTATCCTAAAAGTCTAGGAACAGAATTTTGTATATTTACTCCATCTGCCACCAGCTTCGAATTTTCAAAAAACTATAATTTTTTTGTTATTCAAATTAAAAAATTGGAATATTTTTTTTTTCCGTTTATATGATCTGCATGAAATTTTCAGCGCATTTTGTAGTAGGAAGAAATGCAAAACGCTGACAGAGATAAAAAATATGTGCTTGCCACTAGGATTTGTGTTTGTAAAAAATGTGTGCTACGCTCAATTTTTGTGGAAAATTTTTTAAAAATTCTTTTGAAGTTGGACAAAAAATTATCTAAGTAATAAGAGGTCGTTTCTCGCCTGATTAATACAAACAGCCGAAATATTTGATGTGATCGGATAAGTCGAAAAATAAATGTCAATATTTTTCAAGAAGAAAAGGATATTTTGAAAGAAGTGTAAATAAAATAATTTTTATTTTTTTACTTATCTGATCAACATCAACATTTTCAGGGCTTATATTATAATCTGGTGAGATGCATCCTTTTTCTAAATTTAAACACAAAAAATTATCTCAAAAGAATTTTTTTAAAAAATTTTTCAACCTTAAATTTTTTTTGAAAAATTTGTTCATAGAACAAATCCAAAACTACTGCATATACATAAGGAAATTAACTAAATGCATTAAAAAGGTGTTGCATCTCCCCGACTTACAATGTCCATGAATAGAGTTAATCATGCAGGATCGGATACCTGACAGAAAATATTCCAATTTTTAAATTTTTAAAAGCCCAAAAATAGTAGGTTTTGAATAAATCGACCAATGCTTCAAGATACAGGGGTCTAAAGTCATATAATACTAATTTGTGTTTACTGAATTTTAGCAGTAATATCTAATCTTGTTAATATTTCAACGTCTTGTGAAGTCAGTTTCTCGCAAAAAAATGAGTTTAGTGAGTCTCTTGACAAATATGTCACAAAAATGTCACAGTTTGGAAGAAATTATGAAAGATACCAAAAAGCCCGAATAGCTTGACATACTACACAAGAAACAACACTCGAAACGACATTTTAGAGGTCAGAAAAGGCCTGACAGTTTGGTGTTTATTAACTTGTCTATTCGTGTCGGGGTGAAAATCTCTCGATTCATATCGCATTTTTAGTGGGGGTGAAAACTTGACCTCAGCCCTCCAAAGCAAAATTGGATTCTTCTTTAAATGTAAGTTGGGTATATCCTTTATTTTTACAATAATATACTAGTAGGTATTTAATAAGGTTTTTATGCTTTGGAAAGTAATTCTTTTGACAAGCGGCAAAAGTATCTGCAAGGTCAAAGCCAAAATTATTTAAGTCCGATAAGCTTAATATCATTATTATATAGTTAGGGATAATATTTATTATTACTCATGATTATTATTATTATTCATGTTGTATTATTAATTAATTTTATTTATTACTTATTATTATTATTATTTTTTATTATATTATTATTTTTATTATTGTCTTTTCTAATATTATATTATATATATATATATATATATAATACTTATATATATATATATATATATATATATATATATATTATCTATTTATATCATATATATAAGATATATATTTATATATATATTATAGTATAATTAATATATTACAATATATATATTATATATATATGTTATATATATATAATATTATAATATATATATAATACTATGTATATATTATATATATATATTATTATATTAATATATAATAATATATATACGGTATATATATATTATATAGCTTTTATATATATGATATTATAATATATAATATATATATATAAATATACATATATAATAGTAATTATTATAATGATATAGTTAGTATATATATATAATTATATTAATATATATATAGCGGATCTGTGCCCGAATGATTCTGTAAGTATCGGGTATATTTTGTCGGTCCTATCGGATGGAATTGAAGTCCCAAGGAAATATCAGAAATAATTCGGTATCGGCCACTTTTGCGCTGAACTATTTCGGCGATCGCGGAGGCCGAATATTGAGTGCTTTAGTAATACAATTAAATTACGTCAAAATAAGGGAAAGTTTTCCAAATTTAAAAATTGGGAAATTTTTTATTAACTTATTTTCCAAAAAAATAAAATTATAGCAAAATTTTGGATAGATACAATATGGCGAAAATCTTCGTCATTTGTCAGATCCTATATAAATTGGCTTGACATTTTTTTCAATATTCCTAAAAATAGAATTCATTTTAAGTGATACAGTGATAATGGGGACCAAGACGATGGTCAGCTGTTAAGGCTAGTGGCTCTGCTATCAATTATCTAAATGTTTTTATCACATGTTGCAGACTATGGCATTCACTAGATTCAAATATTATGGTTCAGAACTGGTTTTGTTTTTACAGATATTTATTTTCTCTGCTAGCAGAATAATTAGTTGCGAGCAGAAACAATGCAATTAAGCTTAAACCTTTACTGATGGCAACTGAGATGTCAACAGCCATATAATTAAGTTCAAGACGTTTATACACGCTGGAACAGAATTTATGATTATGCTTAAAAGATTGTTTGAAACAAGAAGTTCCCCTATCCATATACGCTTCTTAATGAATCAGAAAATGTGACTGATTTTCAGTGGCAAAATTAATTTAATGTTACTTGAAGCATTTGACAACCACTCACTAAAACAAGGGCAATTTTTAAATGGTGAAGTAATCAGTCGCTCCAGTAATCCTTCCAGTATTTAGTACCATAATAAATCTATTTTTTAAATAAGGCAAATTAAATATTTATTAAAACTTCAGCGGAATAATTCACTCGTTGAAGAGCTTTTAAGAAATCAGTAGAAAAGGGACTTCTCTCTTAAGTTCTATGTGATAAAATCTTTGTGTGTAGCTACTTCTTAGATCTGCGATTCAAGCTAACTTTTCAACATGAATATGAATCAGTAAAAAATATGGGTCGTTGAGGGCACGGAAAGAAATGCATGAAAATTTAAGCCTCCTCGACTCTTCTGCTACCGGATGATCACCAGTAGTGCGGAAAGTTGAAGCTGAAGGTTCTATTCTCATATTTTCAACTGTCTTTATGGATTGGTTTAAAATGAAATTTTTTGGAAAAAAAAACGGAAGAAAAGAATATAAAGTGATTGTGAAAATGATAGGTAGTATTTTGAAATATAAATACTTGTACACTAAATAGTAAAAGCTACATACGAATTCATCATTTAGAAATAAACAAATATATATCGTGCTTGCCTACTTTGCACCAGTTGAGACAATGATTCCTTTCAATATTGGTGGATAATACTGGAAATTGTTTTATGAATTTGAAAAAACTAGCAGCAATAATACCTTTCAGCTCCACCGTCATCAGTCGAAAGTGAAAGAATTCTTAGAACAGGATGAAATACTTTGAAGCCAACAAGGAAAGCGGTCTCCCCCTGAATAATGGTAAGAACTGCTAGGTTCTGGTCATTTTAACCTTAGAGCTTATTTAAATGAGAATGATAGTTTAAATTTATCTTTTAACGAACGTTCGAATTTTATATAGAGTTAATATTTTTATATGTAATGTAAATGGAGAAGGAAAAGAATAGTTATTGAATCTTTGTTGTTTTTATTATCTTTGTTATATAAACTACGTGGTAATCATATTTTTTGGACGGGGTTTCGCAATTGGATGTGCTGATTCCAAAATGTAATCGGTTTTTGCCATAATCACATCGCATTTGTGAGATATTCTGTGTAACACAGATTTGTAAAATTTTCTGATTCTTTACCTTTTTCAAGGGTTCACGATAATTATTGGAGATTAGTGATATTTATATATAATATATAATATAATATATATATATGATATATAATATATATATTATAATAATATATATATATAATATTATATATATATAACTAGTA
This sequence comes from Trachelipus rathkii, assembly GCA_015478945.1. Classification (NCBI taxonomy): domain Eukaryota; kingdom Metazoa; phylum Arthropoda; class Malacostraca; order Isopoda; family Trachelipodidae; genus Trachelipus; species Trachelipus rathkii. The sequence continues at coordinate 5,244 of JABUQX010119220.1, read as the reverse complement.
TATATATATATATATATATATATGTATAGTATTTATAGTATATTATATATATTATATTATTATACTATAGTATATAAATTATAATTATTATTAAATAATATATAGTATATATATATATATACCTGTATATCTATATATATAATATATATATATAATTATTAATAATATTAGGACATTATATATATAATATATATATACTAATAATATAAGTGATCTTATTATAGATTAGGTATAGTAGTTTATAATATATATTAATATAGTATATATAGGATAAATGAAGGGAGAGAATACAATTCGCATAAATGATATCATACACTGTCCTTTGATAGGATATTATGTTAAACATAAATAATACAACTATGAAATAAAGAGTAATATGGGACCTAGGATTTTTGATTATCAGAAGGAATAGGTTTAGTTAATGTAAACGATACCTACGTGGTATAGTCAAACTTTTCTCTTCGCTAGATTGATCGTAACTTGTGCATACGTCTGGAATATCTCCCTCATTCATTCCAGAACAATAGTCGGGGGAGCCATCATATTGATACAATCGCCATATCCCCCACTTGCCTGTTAACGTTCCTTCCATGAACATTTAGATCTTGATGGCAATGATCGTTCAAACCTGCGTATCACTAACATCGCCTGGTTATGAAATTTTCTTAGGTGAAGAATTGTAGTATTTGCAACTTTATACTCTCATTCGCAACGTCCCATCGAGAAATAATAACTGTCTAGCGTTTCCTGGTACAATTTCATGGTTCTCGACTTTCCTGGTTCCCCAAGAAAATTTGTGCTAAATATCTGAAAAAGCATTCCATGCTCTTGCCTCAACACTAGTCCCATTGTTGTGCAAGCCAGCAAATCACGGAGGAGTTGTCCGTATTTGTGGGACCATCAAATATCCAGCTTTTCTCTTCTCGTCTCTCAGAACCAGGAAACGTTGAGCTATATACGTGGAGCATGTCACCATCATGGTCCAGCGGCCTCTTCACAATTGTTCATCAACAAAGTTTTTGTGTGATGTGGAGGTAAGATAGTGTGTTTCCCTCTCTGTGACAAGTGGTTCACGTACGATGTTCCTGTCACCCGGCGTCAAGGTTTCCCTCGGTGGCCTTCTCTTTTGGTCCAGTGATATCCCTTGTTGCCGCCCGCTGTCTCAATAGCAATACAGGAGACGCAGGGATCTTTGGTGAACCATCTAGCTTTTGCTGAACCGGAAGCAAATGTTTAACCGATTTTGAGGTCGATCGCATAAATTTTCAATCCATGTACTGATTATTGTAGCTCTCCAAACTTGGTCTTGATTTTATGCCATATCCTCCTTCATCGTACCGAGTACCGCTACGGAACCGGGAACTACCTGTGTGCTGTGTGTAACAACACACTTTAAACTGCCTTTGGAAGTGGTCAATAAACGAGTCCCCACTCACCGTGCTGTAATGCTGGGAGTCCCCCATAAGCGAGTAAGTAGGTCAGCACTTTCGACGGCAATACACAGGTTCCTCTGACTGGAAGAGCCTCGCAGCTCTGCTTCTCTGTTACGATAGAAAATGGTTACTATGTGCCATGGTCCAGTAGTTCATTTTTCATGATACCTTCGAAAAGCCAACACTCAGGACAACTTCGGCTAAATATAACCTCTCAACAAGATCTCGTTCTTTCACACCCTGGGTGAACAATGACGGACCATCCGAATGTATTTCAGATGGATGATGAGCCATCTATCCCAGATCATTGCTCTCCATACTGTAGATCGTTAAAGTTACTCAATGCTTCCCGATATCGACCGGCAAGTATAAATTGCTGCTACTGATAGGATATAGTGCGGAAGGTAAACGTCTATACATGCAGTAAAGTGCGCACATGAATTTTTGTCATTCCTAGGGAAATATGCAAAAATAGGGATCCAAGATTGCACGAAAACAGGTGTGTTACAGGCAAATCCGAGAATATATTAAATGGAATCAGCTCCTCCGAATTACTATAAAATATCTGCTACAAGTCATACCAAAGAAAAATTTTTCACTTTTTTTTGTTGACCAGTTGTAGGTTTTCTTTTATTTTTCCCTAAATGGATGAGACTTTGAAATACTATTCGGCCGAATAGAAGAGTGATTATTCGGCCCGATATTCGGTATTCGGTTCCGAATACTTTATGCCGAATATTCGGTATTTCGGCTTTTTCACTTTTCGGCACACTCCCTAGATTTATATATATAATATTATTATATATATATATATTATATATATATATATAATATATATAAGTATAATTATATATATAATATGTATATTATATGATATATATGGTATATATATATATATATATATATATAATATAATTACTACGTAATATATATATATATATTATATATATATTATATATATATTATTATTATAGATATATATATATATAATATATATTATATATATAATATATATATATATATATATATTATATAAATATTATATATATATATTATAGTTATATATATAGGCTATATCTTATATTTATATATATATATATATATTATATATATATTAATATATATATAATTATATATTATATATCATATATATATATATATATATATTCATATATATAACTACGGTATATATATTATATATATATATATATATATATATATTATATATATATATATATATATCTATATATAGTAAATATATATATATATAGTAATTATATAATATCAATATTATTATGTATATATAATACCGTATATATTATATATAATTTATATATATAATTATATATATATATATATATATATATATATATATATATATATATATTTATATATATATATATATATATATATTATATATTTCATTAAAATAATTAATATTAATGAAAAATCATAATAAAAAGAAAAATTAACATTCTTATTAACTCTTACAATTTTTTTAAATATCTGATTTCTGTTAACAATCTAGACGTTTAAACTTCCTGTTAACTTCTTTACCTGATTAAAGCCTTTAATGTTATACGTCGTTAATCTTTTTTGTTAACGATTAAGGATTAACGGGCGTTAAACTTTCTCATTAATGGTGCCCACCTCCTGTATATATATTATATATATATATTAGTATATTATAATTATAATTTATATATATATAATATATATATATATTATATATATAATATATTATATTAATATTTAATATATATACCGGTATATAATATATATATATATATATATATATTAATATATATATATTTATATATTATATATAAGTAATATATATATTTTTCTATATAATATATATATATATTATATCATATTATATCCAACCTTGAGAACTGGGCTGATAAAAAGCATTTTAGAATCTCTTCTTTTTAATTTCCAATTTGTTTTATGATCCATGTTTTTATATTTTTAATTTTGACAAAAATATATTTCTATAATTAACACTGTAAACCAAAATAAAAAATATTTCTAAAGAAGATTGTGCATTAAAATCTAATTCACAGTCGTTCAGAATAGAACACATAGAATATTTCCATAACTTTTAAGTTCTGGTTGCTCCCCTCTTATTTCTACTCTATTGAGATGTGATAAACGACAAAAACTGTCTTATATACCACAGAATCAAAAAATTAAATATTTTAGTCCAAAAAGTAATTTCTATACGGGTCCCATTCATAAAGTTAGGCCTTAGATTGATGATTCATTTATGATATTGATATGTTGATAACTCAAATTTCAATATATTGAAATAAATAAATTTTATTGAGCCAATCATTTTAATATATACATGGAAGAACAACATTTATCTACCAGGGGCTGTATCCTATGTAAATTTACTATTTTACTGTATAATAATAGTAGTCAAATATTGAAATATTTAATATCGATTATTGATCAGTCTATCAATTTTCAAAATGCAGCCGTCCATGTATAATAAATAGGCATGCCTTTACTTGGAATTTTTTTTAGGAGTTTTGTTTATTTAATTTATATATAAAACTGGTCCTTTACTCCGCTATCTATTATGATTCTTAATGATCAAAAAACTGGTAATACACTTTTAATAATTCAGATATGACCAACAGGAAAGCACTGTTTGCTACGCACGAATATATTGAACTCATTGCTCAATTAGCGTTAAAGATTCGGATTTAAATTTCTAAGTTACAAATATCAGAGATACTAATATTTCTTAATAATTCAATTTGTTGAAATATACCTCAGTCTAACCTTTTTGTATTAAAATAAAGGACTGTTATAATTGAATGATTCTTGTTTCACATTAAAATATTAGAAAAGTCCAAATTAACATTTTTGATTTATGGAAATTGTACAAATTATATTGGAAATAAAATTTGGTATAGTTTGGCATGGCACTCCATCACCCGGATTTCTTATAAAAATCACAGCATAGACTCTATATCAGTTGTAATTAAGTATAAAAAAAAACATAAGTGACTGACATTTTTAGAAAAAGTTAGTTAGACCCACAAATAAATCCGTACGGTTACTTTAGCTCCAAACTGACAGATACTTCTTAATGTTGTGTACTTGTTTTTGTAGGGTTTTTTGGGATACAATTCAGGTCCCCCTAACCCATGGCCTCCTCTGACATAGAATGCAGGGCAGGACTAGTAGAAAGACTTCACAGGTCCCCTTGGCATTGCTAAAGGCATTGAAGCTCTAGCTACTAGAACCACAATGTTTGCAATATCCTACCCTTTAGCCAACTATGATATTATCCCACTAGACCCTTTTTAGATCCAAACTATTACAAAAATTACATCATTAATCATAGCCTATACAATTGACAGGTACATTTGAGAAATCTTAAAAGTGGTAAATGAACCCTAACCTGAAATACCAGAGCATATTAACTTTCCCCAGCAAAACTTGAAGAGTCAAAGAAGGAATCCCCACTCTCTGCAGGGTAATCCGAAGCTCCTCCCTAGCTATGAAACAACAGACACACTGAAGTAAGTGCTCAACACTCTCAATATCACCACTGCATGATAAACAGAGGGGTGTGTTGGAAAGACCCAAATGAAAGAGGTACCCATTGAGACCAAGATGACCAATTCGCAGTCTTGTTATGGCAGTCTCCAAGCGACAAGCACAGAGGAATGAAAACCGTATATCTTCCCTAAAATATTGTTCCACGGTATGAGTGCTAATGAAAGTACCAAGCTCCTCTCTCCAAAAAACCTTCACCTCCTTGTTAATTCCATCAACTCTGAGGGAAAATATT
>JABUQX010119219.1:12500-25342 GCA_015478945.1 Trachelipus rathkii | reverse complement strand
TGCCATGGACACCAAACTGAGTCATGAAGAAACGCCTTAGAAGTTGCCTTGTATTTTTTTTTTCTCAAGTTAGAAACAGTTGAGCAGCTTGGTTCAATGCCCACAAAGCACACTTGGACTCCCAAGCAAAGTTGCGAAGTTTGCTGGACTATCAGGAGATTGACAAAGATATCCTAGAGCTCTGGTGAAATTCTCAACCATTTGTGGGTATTTCAATGCAGAATTCGTAGCCCTCGTGCTCTTTGATCCCTCAATTTCAGACGAAGAAAATCGAAAATGGCGAATTAAGTCCTAAATGACACCGAGACCGAGACAGAAAATTCAAGAATTGTAAACCCCAAATTTCGAAGACACCAGTTGAAGAACTGGCTAATGCAGGGTTATCTTGTTTAATTACCAAGGGTGCCTCCATGAATTTCTTTAATCGTTTCCAGACACAGATTTTCTCAGAGAACCCCTAGTAGCTGGCCTGAAAAAATATACATTTTAAGGAAGGATTGGGGATTGTAAAGTCACTAAAGGTCGTTAATGATGTGGCAGAACGAGGAGTGAAATTAATTACAGACTTTAATAACCTCCTCACAAAAGATGAGGAGCAGAAACAATATGTTTTACAGGTAGTACTCAAATGCCGAAAGCTGTATCCTTTTATTCATTATTTTATCCTTCTTAAAGAATGCAAATGATGCAATGTCACTCTCTTTTCTTATTAAAATACATTGAAATATGTAAAACAAAAACATTCTGTCATTTAATTCCATCATTATTAATTTCATACTTTGAAAAAATATTAAATAATTCTCATATCATGACCTAATAGAGGTTCCTAGTCACGTTTTTTGATGACAAAGGCTGTTATAGCTCGGTTCGACTATAAGCAGCAACAAATAGGTATATAATATAAATTACTTAGAATAGTATTGCCTATGATTTGAGACATAAATCATGAGAAAATAATGAGAAGTTTCAGAGATACGGTCCAAAGACGTCGCAAGCCAGAAAAAATTCAATTTTTTTGAACCTTGAACGCCCAGCGGCACGGGTTAACATGCTCCAATCGTGCTCAAGCTTTTTTGGTTATCGAAAATCTGCAAAGACTGATCATTTTGTGAGGTTCCCGTTGACAAAATTTCTCCCCCTATCACTGTGGTCACCCTAATATATATATATGATATTACATATATATATATATATATATATAGCAGGAGAGAGAGTAGAGAGAGAGGAGAGAGAGAGAGAGAGAGAGAGAAAGAGATATAGGAGAGAGAGAGAGAGAGAGAAAGAGAAAGAGAGAGAGAGAGAGAGAGAGGAGAGAAAGAGACATAATTCACCATTGAGCATCCCTCAAGATCCCATAACAAAGTAATATTTGTTTACTTTTATCTAATTCAGATTCATTAAATTTACACTTAAGAATTGGGTACTTTTATCAAATTCAGTTTCATTAAATTCACACTTAAGAATTGTTTACTTTTATCAAATTCAGGTTCATTAAATTCACACTTAAGAATTGTTTACTTTTATCAAATTCAGGTTCATTAAATTCACACTTAAGAATTGTTTACTTTTATCAATTCAGGTTCATTAAATTCACACTTAAGAATTTTTTCCCTCTATCAAATTCAGGTTGATTAAAATAGAAAAAAATGAAAATATTCCTGTTACCTGAAAACATAACATTACATAGTTAAACACATCGAGGGTACTGGGTAGACCAGGGTAGTAACAATCTACCAGACTACCACCATAGCATTTAAAAAGCTAATTTGTTATTCGCCCGGAGTAAGACCACCTTTGAAAAGTTCACAGCGAGGGATGATCTTTTGGTGTTAAAGTCATTCCTGCAAAGAGAAGAGTCTCTCAACAGGCGCAGATGATGAAATCGTTGTTGTGTTGTACCGCATAAATAATTTTCTTATCAATGGGTGCTTGTTGAGGCTCTTCAAGTTTCGAACTGTATCTTTCAGATATTCTATAACTGTCTACTGACAAAGCAGATCCTATCTGAATAGCAATATTTTTTCCAAAACCGAAATAGTCCTCTTCTTCACTGCTAGAGACAGTTTCGCTCAGTGAAGAGTCTCAGCTAAGAGTTGAAAAATCGGTGGCAGCGCGTAGAAGCATCTTCTGCTGTTTCCTCTTTTCTCATGGTTCCAATTTGTATTAATTGTGACCCACCTCAATTTGAAATATGGGTGAGTAACGGTTGCAATTATCGTCTCGTGTACTACTTGTTCATTTTCCAAATTTAGGAAAGTTTCAAATCTTTTTTGAAAACCTTGAAAGACAGCTTTGATGAGGGGGCCACAATACTTTACTTCCTTCGCATTTAGATTTGCCAGTTTGTTTTCTATAAGAAGTAGATTTGGAAGTAATTCATCTTAATAAATACCATTCTCACCCTGAAGACGATCAATGGCGATTGAAAGCGGTGAAAATACATCAACATATTCAGTAATAAATTCTATTTCAGTTGATTTGAAGGGTGGTAATTCTAGTTCAGTCATCAATTGGTGAAGTTTACTTTTGTGTTTCACTAACACTACCAGCGAGTCATACAATGAGTTCCACCTAGCAGGACATGGCAAGCGAAGCTGGCAGTCAAGAAAATAGTTGATTACTTCGACAGATTTTGGTCGACCACTTTTAATCCAAAGGGCAGTACACATTCCCATTGTAGTGTGATTTCTTGAAACAAATGAAGGAATTGTTAAGAGCTTCCTTGGCATCAGTTGTTGCAACTAAACTTAGAGTATGTGAGGCGCATTTGATATGTTTAGAGAGGCTGTACTGCAAGTCCAGATTATCCTCAAATTCTCATTCTTGCATTTGGAAGACATTATTTTGATCTTCTTCCTCGGAATCATCATTAGCCCCATGTCAGTCTCTTCAATAGTATCATATTTCAGTGATTTTACACCAAACTCTTTGTAGGCTTTCCCAAAGTTTGGCCCATTGTCCGTCACGGTGCTGACCACTTTTGAAACTGGAATATTAAAATCGCTCATTACATCCTTCATTTTTTCCGCGATTTTCAAGTAGATGTGTTTACCTTTGAAACGACAACAAGAAAGTGCACCACTGCGTCTTTCGAAACTTGAATAAATTGCAACTAGGCTCACTAATATTGAAGCATAATATAGTTGTTATTATTGCATATCAGTAATTTTTAAAAATATCTCTAAATTCTTGAAAATAATAGCTAAAAATTAAAACCCCATTAAAAACCCACTTGCAGCTGCTTATTTAAGTGTTTTTTGGGTGTTTTTTCTTGGGGGGGCGGGTTTTTTAAATAAAGAACTATTGTGAGAAGGTAAAGAAAATTGCCTCCTCTGGGGTCGAACCAACGCATGTTGCGACTGAGATCGACATACTCAGATGCTCTACCGACTGAGCTTCCAACCAAAGTTAGATTCGTTAGTCAGCTTTCAACGATCGAGTCTTTTCGCGATACACTTCAATTTTCCTAAATGTAAATACTGCAAATAAACCGCAGCTTAAATTTGTATAGTAATTTCTTTAAGTTCCCACCATAGTTCTTTATTTACTATACAAATTTAAGCTGAGGTCTATTGCAGTATTTTACATTTATTAAATCTTGCAGAACGAGGGTAGCTTATTGTGTGAAACCCGTTGATATCGCCTGAAGGCTCGGTCGTTTGAAAGCCGTTCCTGAATCTAACTCTTTCTGGGTTAGAGGATGGTCTTGGGCCGGTAGAGCGTCCTGAGTATGTCGATCTCAGTCGCAACATGCGTAGGTTGACCGCAGAGGAGTCAATTTTATTTAACTTCCCACAGTAGTTCTTTATTTACTATACAAATTTAAACTGCGGTCTATTGCAAATTCTTTTTTTTTTTTTTTTTTTTTTTTTTTTTTTACAGTTGACCACCACTCACGGCATTGGCCATTTTCAAGGAAGGGGCAGAAGATAAAACAGGAAAACCCACCCATGCCCTAGCTTAACGCAAATTTCTCAGGTGAGCGCAGACGTGGGCTTTAAAGAGGGAAAGATTAAATACAGTTGGAAAACAGAAGAAGGCAAGGAGTTCCACAGAACAAAAGTAGCTGGAAAGAAAGAGGCACCTACAACGAATAAGACTGATTCAATACTCTCACGCAAAAAATTCCTTTGCGAGGGGAAAGCACCCCTTGTGATACGAGGGCGACGCAAGGGTGGTGGAATGCGAGAGGTCAACTCCCCCCGAGCATTTGCCGCTGTAGTACCTATAGAAAAGAGATAGTGCGCCAACGTCACGTCGCAGAGATAGAGGATCAAGGGAGTTTGAAAGAAGGGGACACTTTATTAGTCTCTTAGCTTTAGACTCAACCCTATCCAATAGAAGGGTGGGACCGGAGCCCCCCAAATGAGAACATTACTCCAAACAAGGGCGAATAAGGCCCTTATATAACTGGAGTAACTGTTCAGAGGAAAAAAATTCCCGCAACCTGAACAGAACTCCCAGCTTCTTTGAGGCCACCTTAGCAACCATTGTAAAATGAGGTTTCCAAGACAATTTTTTGTTTATGTTGAGACCAAGAATGTTTATGTTATTCACAGGTGAGACGTTGGGTTGTCGAAGGAAATAGGGAAAGCTGGGAGGTTTTGAGAGGAGATGTGCCAGTTGGAGTTTTAAAGAGCTGCACCTTTGCCAGGTGACCAACCGGGAAACTCAATCCAGATTCAAAATGAATATAGTGGGAAAGATGAAGTCGAGAGGCAACTCTAGATGCAAAAAGAGGGAGCAGATTTGAAATGAGTAGAAGAATGGAGGAGTTGAGTCATCGGCATAAGAGTGAACAGAGTTAGAAGTACAGCTGAGGAGACGTTGATGAAAAGTAGGAATAAAGTTGGAGATAAAACAGAACCTTGAGGAACACCAAAATTAAGAGAAAGGAAGAGGTCGCTCCATCAACGGAGAGAAAACTAGACAAGCGATCGGGATGAGCAGAAAAAACTAGACATGAGTAAGAAAGAAAAAGAGGAAACTGAATAGGAAGGAGTTTGAGAGTTAGCGACGCGTGCCATACCCAATCAAAGCTTTGATATGTCAAGCCCCACCACGCAAGACTCCCAATAACTCTAAGGGCAGAAGACCATAAATCAGTTAGATAGGAAGTATATCAGTTGTCCTCGAACGTCGAAAGCCATAATGATAATCTGAAAAAATAGAATGAAATTCCAGATGATCCAGAAAAATCAGAATTCATTAGGGTTTCCAAAGACTTTAAAGAGACTAGAGGTTAGAGTTATACGGGTGAGAGTTAGAAGAATCAAAGTTGCTACCTTTTTGGGATCAGTTGAACATAAGCGCTTCCATCACTGAGGAAAGTTAGTACTAAGACATAGAGAGTAGAGTTGAACGAGGAGAGGCGCCAGCTCAGAAGCACTCCCTCAATAAAACACGGGGAGGAATCCCATCCGGGCCACTAGCCTTCCTGGTTCATAGATCTCAGGATCTCATGCACATCGATCACAGTGATCACAGGCGATTACGGGAAACCCGAGGAGGAAGGAGGAGGAGATGCCAGAACTTATATATATATATATATATATATATATATATATATATATATATATATATATATATATATATATATATATATATATATATATATATATATATGAGGAGGAGGAGGAGAGAGAGGAGAGAGATCCCACAAAAACACACACACACACACACACACACACACATACAGGAGGAGAGAGAGAGAGAGAGAAAGATGGATGGATGGATGGAATGGATAAATAACACAATAGTCTATTTCAATAGATAATAATGAGCCGGTTAGCATGTAATGATATTTTTAAACCCTTTCTTCTATAATTTAGGATTCAAATCAATTAAACACTCAATTCACAGTTTGTAACGGGATTTACATTAGATTAGTACAATAATATTCCTTAGCTAAAACCTAATTTTCCGGCTTTGACAGTGCCGGTATTTGACACATCCCTTTCTCTTTGCTACGGGATACTAACTGACTGCCCTCCTTGAAATTCCCTCGTTCTCAGCACTCCAATGGGCATCATCCTCCGTGACTCAGTTTTACATTATTTGAAAGTGTTACACAAAAAAGAATCATTAGCAATTTCTCACATAACAAAATAACAATCAAAGTTTGGTGTGCAAGAAAACCCTTTGAGTAGTGGTTACAGGTTTATATAGCAGGTGTACAGAGCTATAATGAAGGCCAAATTTGGCTTTCACAATGGTGACTTCAGAGAGAGAGAATCACTGGAAAGAATCAAGCGATTCCCACCTTGGCCCCTTCAGTTATAGTGGCCCAGGAAATCGATTTTTTTTTTTGAGTGGTGATTTAAAATTATTACAATCAAATACAAAATTTTACTCCTACAATACATTATTACAAAATATGTAGACAGATCTCCTTAATTCCGGTCTGGCGGTGTTTGACTTTTTCAAGTCATCTAATGCAAAACAACTTGTCATAATTTTTTTTTTCAAGGATTCACGAGAGTTTATTGATAATCATTAACGGTCGTTTGCATGCGTTTGTCCATAATATTAAATAGAGGAAGGAAGATAATTTTTTTTTCTTTTTTTTGGAAGGATAAAGTATCAATATAACTACTGTCAACTCTAAGTAATGCATTCTTTTTTTTTATTATTTAATTTTATTTCTCTCCTGGTTCCCAGCATTCCCGTCAGTTATATTATGGTAAATTCTTACATTTTTCAAATTCTCTACGGCTTCTTTCCAATGCTTTAAGATATAAGCATTATTCTTTTTCATCCTTAATACCCGATAAGTCCCGGAGTATCTCTCTGCCAGTTTCCCCACATTATACTGTTGGTTTCTTACTAATACGAACCTTGCCTTGTGAAGGTCTTTTGAAACGAAAACATTTTTATTTTTATATACAACATGTGGTGCCAAAGGTCTACGCATTAAGGTAATTTCTTCAAATCCTAAATTGTAATTTCTTCAAATAGGCACTTTGGCTGACCGTGGCACTGAGTGCCTCCTTCTGTAGTAAACTCCCTGGCACCGATAAATTCTGACCAAACTTGAGCACACTGGAAGTGACCCCCTGCTCGTTCAAAGGACTAATTCTCAAACAGTACAATGCCCAAGGCAAAATTTCCGGCCATTTTAACCCTTCATTGGCACTATCGTTGACCAAATACACTTTAGTGTAATTAATCCTTCCACCAGGCCGTTCACGTTTGGCGAGTTAGCCGTTGTCACGATATTATCGATGTTAAGTAGGTTACACACGTCATTAAACAGTTTAGCAGTGAATTGGCTTCCCCGATCTGAGACGAGTCTTTTTATTGAGCCACAGAACGGAAAAATCTCGCTTACTAATACATGTAAAACCGAATCGACCGTCGCCTGCCTAAGAGTGTATGCGAAGGGATATTTACTAAATCTGTCGATAAAAACAAGCAGATAATTGAAACCCATTCTACACGGTAGCTTTAACAAGTCCACATGAAGAGTGTCGAATTTCTCCGAAACCTCTTTATATCTACCAAATTCTAGAGATATTTTTCTAACGCTCTTGTTTTTCTGACAGACATCACAACTCTGTATGAATCTTTTTACTCTACTATGCATAAATTTAAAGACGAAATCTTTCCTTAGAACAGTTAAGGTCTTTTTAATTCCCAAATGATTTGTATTATGTATTTTCCCTATGACGTCATCCACCAGATTTTCCGGTATTAAGATCCTAGAAGTGCCTGTAGAAATGTCGACTGCCAAGGACAGCTCCTTGTTCAGATGGACGAACTTCTTGTAACAGGCTTTTAAGCCGGTCGCTTCCGTCCCCTTTATAAAGTCCTTTATATAACTATTAGTCTCTTGTTCCACAGCTATTTCTGAAGTCTATAATCCTCCTTGACCTATCCCATGATCCCTGATCACGGAGGATCACCACACATCATTATTATTACACATTACCATTACTTTTATTTCATTACACACATATTATTAATATTACACATACATATTACACACACACACACACACATATTATTATTACGTACCACATGATTTATTATTATTATTATTATTATTATTATTATTATTATTATTATTATTATTATTATTATTATTATTATTATTATTATTATTATTATTATTATTATATTATACTTATTTATTTATTTATTTACTAACTGATTATTTGTGTGTGTTCACTTAATTATAGAAAGACAGGTTTTATGATGTCCTAGATCAAATTTTTTATCTTAATTTTTAACTTTTTTCCTGGTAATCCCATTTGGAGAATAGAGACACGCCCACTTTTCATTTTCTAAACAAGCTATTTGCAATTGAGATTTTTCAGCTCCTATGATTTTACTTCTTTCATCAGCCAATTTTGTCAAAATTATTGCCAATTTATTTTTGGTTTTGGAGACCAATTTAAATTCAACGTCGAAATTTGCAATAGAATTCAGTAAATTCATTTCCCGAATATTATGTATCTTCGTGGCACTCTTTTTCGTATAGTTTGTAATTAGTCCACTATTGCTGGTGCAGACCTTGACTCTCCTATTGGAAATTAGGTAAGTATATTTTTGCAAGCTGTTTTTGACGCACAGCAATTCTTTAACCAACTGCGGTAGTGCCACCTCCGTATCATTCAATACTGCGCTGTAAAGCGCGAAGACTCTCGTCTGATCGTTATCTTCCCCCATCAGAGCACTCGCTATCGTGGACTCGCTTACCTTTGTGTATAATAGCAACTTAGTTTTTTCATCAGGAAAAGACAACAAGGTGGCGTCTACCATCGCCGCTTTTGCTTCCTTGAAAGCTCGTTCAGTCTCCACCCCCAGGAAATCTTCTTCGTGGAAGCGGGTTTGCCTTTCAACAATTTTGTCAAAAGCTTGCAGTAATTGGCCAGCCCCAGCTATGTTAATTCGGCAGAAGTTGTACAAGCCGAGAAATGCCCTAAGTTGTTTGATGGCTATCGGTTTTGCAATATTTATTATTGCATTGATATTTTCTTGGCTAGGCCGAACTCCTTTCTCGCTAATGTTGAAACCTAAGAAGTCTATCTCTCTGACGGCCAGCAAACATTCTTGGAGTTCATGTAAATCTTCATATACTTTATTCTTTCCAAAACCTTCTCTAATGTTGCAACATGTTCTTCAAGAGTAGAACTAGTGATCAGTATGTCATCCAAGTATACAAAAACATTCCTTAAATCTCCAAGCAAAATTGACATGAGGCGCTGGAAGGCACTAGAGGAGCATTTGTGTCCCTGTATTAAATAGTTGAAGCCATAGTTACCAAGAGGGAAAGTAATAGTAAAATATTTCCTTGTTTCCTCACTGATAGGTACCTTAAAGTAGGCTTGCCTAAGATCAAGTTTTGTTAGCAATTTGCAATGTTGCATTTGCAAGATAATATACTTAATCTTAGGCAGAGTAAAATTGTCGGAGGTAGACCTTTGATTCAATAGACGCAGGTCCACGACCAATCTCACCCTGCCATCAGATTTCGGCAAGAAGCTGGCATGAAATTGCCAATCGGACTTCCCCCGCGAAATGACCCCTGATTCTAATAACTTATTGATCTCCCTCTTGGCCTTCTCAAAAAGATGTGGAGCTATGGTTCTGCTCTTTAATTGTATCGGTTCGCCACCGACTTCAACATGATATGGATAGTTTTCCGCTAGTTCACATAGAGTTTCTTTTTTTAAAGGGCACTCTTCACTCTCCCTCCCGTTCCTCACATTAGTACAATCTTCCCTTTCCCCTCCCCTATAGTCTCGTTACTACCGAGTTGTGAATGAGTAACGAAGTCGTTCCCATAGCTATCAAAATAAGCCACGCCTCTCTTTTTTCTATATTTTGCACATATAAAACGCCATCTAGTGAGTTGCTCATTTTTTAAATTTAAATTAGGTGCTTCATAAGGATTTAGGAATAAGCTTTGGTATTTTCTGATTAAATTGTTAACTACTTCATGTTCGCAAAGGGGTATATTTAAAGAAACAGCGGTTAGTGGAAAGATAGAGTTTCTTACATGCATAGAAAAGTCAAAAGCCTCATTGCTTAGAGAAATACTGCGTTCGGTCTTTGGGTCTAATAAATAGTGGCACTTAAAGTCGATGGTGAAACCGTAATTTTTGAGGAAAGGCATTCCAAGAATGTTAAACTTAATGTCTGCTGTGTAGGCATGCACGACATAAAGTCTGTTCAGTTCAATGTTGATTTTAATCAATTTCTTATTATAAATGTCTATAACACCCCCATTGGCCGCTCTGATGGTGCCAATCGTGGTACCCTCCCTATCTAATTCAGTCACCCTCATAATGTCAAGACAGCTCCCCGTATCTAATAAATAGGCTTCATTATTAGTTTTATCCGATATATAATACAACTTGTTTGAAGCCACCCTTTTAACTGTTGCAACAATTCCAGTTGAGTTGCCAGATACTTCCACCTCAGTATTACCAGATAAATTACATATATATATTATCATATAAATTTGCAATATTTCTTAATTTTAATGAACCCACAGACTTATCGGAAGGAGGAAAAACTCCCTCTTCCCTAAAGCTAATACAATTCATTTTTAGGAAGGGGGTTTCGCCCCCTTCATTATTAACAAGTTCATTTTTATCATTATTTTTATTAATAAATATGGAGTCACGAGTTCGAGTCATATCTACCCCCGCCTCCTCCCCAATAGCTGGGGTGGGGGAACAGGTTGACTCCGTTTGGGGAGATAGCGACTCATCAGATTGTACGATCTCTGCCCTATGAGTCACAGAGTTATTGTTTTCAATATAATTATAAGAATTTAAACAACCGTTATCGCCATCACTATGGCTACATTCCTTGAGTCCTACCATCATTATATTTATTATTTGTCAATTATCGTTATTAATCTCATCATTGCATTTGAGCTCTACAATTATGAAAGTTGAAGCAGGACTCTACCCCTGCCGACTCTGTGATAAGTGACTCCTGTGGGGGAGAGGTTAACTCACTAGGAATCCCCCTCCCTGCCATTTGAATTACAACCTCGTTATTTAGACCTTCGTTTTCAGATTCATTGTTAATAATTCCCTCCCGTCTGTGATTATTTTTACAAGTAATATTCCTATTCCATTTATATTTATTAGTATAATCGACATTTCTGCTACACCCCCGATTGTCATAATTACCATCATTATTAAAATACCTATTATTATTACAGCTATCATGATTACCATATCCATTATTATTACAATAACTATTATAACCAACATGAGCATAATTATTATAATTATTATTGTTACAATTAATATTTTCATTACCATTGCGATTATTATAATAAATGCTCCTATCATAATTATTATAATTTCCATTATTACAATTATAATTATAACTATAATTTCTACCGTTATTATGATTATCATTATAATAACGTCTTCTACTATTATAGTAATTATTATGATTATCATTATAATGACCACTACCAAAATTACCTCTACAATTAAAATTTTTCCGCCTAAAATAAGTATTTTCCAGCCCAAAATTTGATCTATTCATATAAAAATTGCAGGGCGAACAATTACAAAAGTTTCTACTTACAAAAGCATCATTCCCCCACATTTTTACCCCCCTTTGGCCCGGGAGTCGCCTCACAGGCCAGCCCCTCCGTTTCCCTGTTTTGAACTGTTGGAATTCTGTTGTGGAGGTAGGGGAGTCGCCGGGGGTTGTGAGATCAAGGTGTACATTGCACAGTATTGACCCTCACATTTAAATGCACGATGCAAGAAGCGTTTGTGGAACCTACAAAGCCCCTCGGTGCTTGCAACCGTCGCAACGTTGCTAGATGTTGATTGATTGAAGTTCCTTCCTCTTGGATTCTGACTATTGTTGGAGGTGGGGGAATTTTTTGAATTCTGACAGAGCGTCTTTGCTAGTTCTATTACGCCGACTTCTCATGAAATATTATTAACCGACTTATTTCTCTCTCTTGAGCGGAAGACTCTCTACTCGGCTTGCCACTCGGTTCTCCCCCTCCTGGGGGGTTGGTAAACACCATTTTGGAGGAAAAACTTATTGAAAATGTCGTCGGCGATTTCTACTAATTCATCGAAATCATGGTTCTTTTCCGTCGTCATGAGGGAGATCTGTAGCTGCTGAGGCAATCGTAATAGAAAGAGTTCTCTGATAAACTTAGCATCGTTATCCGTTACTGAGTCAAAGCTAGATAGTCCGAGCATCTCCTTTATCCTAATAACATAGTCGGATGGAAGCTCCCCTTCCCTCATACCAGACTGGAATACTTCTTCTATTTGCGTTCTCAGGGATGGGGCATAGAGTTTTTCTATCACTTTCACTAATTTAGTGTAACAATCGTCCTTCAGGGGAAGTTTCAATGAATTTGTAATTTTGCTTGGTAATTTTGACGCCAATAACCTGACTCGCTCTCTCGGGTCGGTAATGTTATTAAGATTAAAAATCATGGTCGTTTGCCGGATCCACTCTAGAGCATCAAATTCGTTGAAGTGGGGGGATGGCGTTTAGGGGGGGGACTCTTCTTCCTTCTCTTTCTCCCTAAGGGGGTAGGGGAAAGGTGACTCCTTACCCGTTTTGCTGCTTCATGCTCTTCTGGGATTTCGCTCTCAGACTCGGTTTCGTACTGCGACGAGTCATCTTCTTCATTTACCCCTTCGATTGGAGGGACTTCTGGGGGAGCGTGAAGGGGTCTTAATGATTGAGACCTTGTTACGATAGCCAAATTGGTTCTCTTGGTTCGAACCGCGGGAGATTTTCTTTTTTGGCTGGGCATTTTTAGCGTTTTTTTTTGTTTTTTGGTTTGACCGGCACTTTTTTTTGTTATAGCGGCTTTAACGTCTTTCACGCTA
>JABUQX010119219.1:0-2500 GCA_015478945.1 Trachelipus rathkii | reverse complement strand
GATTTTCTGGGATAATCTTAATGATGTTTTGGAAGGGGGGAATAGGAGATTCAGGTTCATTTGCCACATATCTGCCCATCTCAAGGATTTTTTTTTACAGTTTTCACCCACCACTCACGGCAGAGCCCTATTCAAGGAAGGGGTGCTAGATTACTCTCAAAAAGTTCACCCTCTAGCGCAAAATTACGCATATGAGCAAAAGACGCAGGCTTTAAAAGTGGAGGAGATTAAATTTCAGTGGAAATACAGAGATGAAGAGAATTCCACAAAACAGATGTGGCGGGAAGGAAGGAAGCACCACAGCAAACTAGCCTGGAGTTACCCAATGTCAGCACAATACTCGTGCGCAGATACAGCACCTATTTTGCTCGAGTGCGTCGTAAAGGTGGTGGTACACGAGTGATAAGTTCCCTCGAGCACTTTGCCGCTGCCCACTACGGTACCTATAGGATAGAGATAAAGCGCCAAACATCGCCTAGCAAAGATAGAGGGTCAAGTGAACTGGAAAGTACAAACAGTTTATAAGCCTTTTTGCCGTTGACCCGACCCTGTCAAAATCCCGGCGTGAAACCTGAGCCCCCCCCCCCAGATATTAGAGCAGTACTCCATACATGGGCGGATGGGACCTTTGTATAGCGGAGCAACAGAGAAAAGGAGGAAAGTTCTCACGGTCTAAACAGAACTTCCAGTTCTTTGAGACCGCCCTAAGCAACCGTTGTGATGTGAGGTTTCCAAGAAATTTTTTTTTTTCATGTTAAGGCCAAGGATGGTTTATTATTGTCAACAGGAGAGACGACAGAACCGTCGAAAGAGACAGGAAAGTAAGAAGAGTATTTTGGAGAAGGAATTTGTAAAAAGTCTGGGTTTTTAAAAGAATTGGAATTTCACAAACGTTATTTCCTATCCATCAGCGAAGAATTAAAACTCGGAAAAGATTAGAGGACGAGAGCAATTCCAAGAAGTAAAGTGGGGAGAAAGTGAGACATTGATATGAGTTAAAAGAATGAAGGGTCGAGTCATCGGAATACGAGTGGATAAAGTTAGAGGATGCAGGTGAGAAGATCATTAATGAAAAGTAGGAAAAAAGTAGGAGATAAGAAGAACCCTGAGAACACCACTATTGACAGAAAAGCAAGAAAGTCGCCCCATCAACAACAGCCGATATGAGCGATGTGAAAGAAAGCTAGATATAAGTAGGCAAGAAGAAGGAGGAAACCCAAAGGATGGGAGCTGGAGAGCAGTGACGCGGGCCATACTCGGTTCAAATGCTTTGGATATTGTCACAAGCGCCACCACCAAGTCTCCCCGTAGTTTCCTAAGAGAGAAAAAACCATAAATCGGTTAGATAGGAATTTATATCGCCAGTAGACTTCGTGCAACGAGAGCCGTACTGGCGATCGGAGTGAGTTTCCAGATGATCTAAGAAGTGAGTTGAGAAGTTTTTCAAAGATCTTAGATAGAATACAAGTGAAAGCTACAGGACGATAGTTAGAAGGATCAGAGCGGCTTCCCTTTTTCGGAATAGGTTGGACATGTGAGAGCTTCCAACACTGAGGGAGGGAAAGTGCTAGTATTGAGACATAGAGAATATAGTTGAGAGAGGGGCCGAAGAGATTAGCCTTTTCATTAGGAGAGTTAGCAAACACAATTGATCCAGATCGAATAAAAGGAGGAAAGGCAGATTTACAGAATTCTGGAGATAAAAGATTTGTCAGTAGGAGAACCAAGGAGGTTAGCGCACTTTCCTTTGATGAAAGCCAGCTTTGCTCGTCGAAGAGTATCCCTGCAACGATTTCTAGCTGAATGAAAATTAGCGAGAGTGATAGGAGAACGAGAATTTTTTCACCCCGGATAGGCACTGTTTCTAGCCTGAATGGCCAGAGATAAGCACGATCGAAACATGGATTATGAGAAAGAAAGATTTAGTTTTAGAAGGAATGAATGAGAAAAGAAAAATTTAGCTGAAGAAGGAATGAACCTGCTCATCCCATCAACGATTACAGCTCCCTAATTATCTTTTAAATCTTTATACATCCATCATTATTCCTTATTGCGGTAGCCAATTTGCTATCATCGGCAAACTTGGAAACCTTACATTTAAGTCCCTGGTCTAATATTTTATATATAGCTATATGAGGAACCACCACTTGACCTAAGAAATAGTTACGGACCACAAACATGTCTCCTCATTTCCATTAATAAATACTTTTCATTTTCATTGATTAACTATTATTAATATAATTATATTATTATTTTATTATTATTATTATTATTGTTATCATTATTACTTTATTTTATATTTTATTGTTATTGTATATTATTATTATATTATTTTATTAATATATTATTATTATTATTATTATTATTATTATTATTATTATTATTATTATTATTATTATTATTATTATTATTATTATTATTATTATTATTATTATTATTATTATTATTATTCATATTAATTATTGAGACTTAAGGAATCAAAAATTTTTATCGCTTAAAT
>JABUQX010119218.1:15000-17500 GCA_015478945.1 Trachelipus rathkii | reverse complement strand
TGGAAGCAAAGAGGGCGGTAGAGAGGGCGAAGAGAAGAGCAAAAGATGAATGGTGTAGAAAAGTGACGGAAAATTTTGAATCAGGGAGCAAGATGTTTGTTCTGGAAAGAAGTGAATAAAATAAGGAAGAAGAAGGAGGGGTGGGGGAGAGGATTAAGGGAGGAGATGGGGAGTGGATAGGAGGAGAGGATAGGGTGAGGAAGAGGTGGGGGGAGTATTTTAGGGGATTATTGAATGAAGGGGGGGGGGGAGGGGAGGAAGTTTTGCAAGAGGTGAGAATGGGGAGTGGACTGGGGAGGGAGGGGGAGGATGAAATACAAATGGAGGAAATTATTAGGGCCTTGAATAAAAGGAAAAAGAAGGAAGTCGCAGTCTGGATGGTGTTGAGAATGGAAAATGTTTGCAGAAAGAGGTAAGGTGAAGAATGTCTTGTATAGGTTAAATAATATATGTTGAGGAGTGGTGAGTACCACAGGATTGGAGGATGGTTGTTTGGTTCCCTTGTATAAGGGGAAAGGGGATAAAGATGGAATGTGGGAATTATAGAGGTATATGTCTTTAAGTGTCGGTAAGGCGAAAGTATATGGGAGAATCTGATTGAGAGAGCTGACGAGCGTTAAACAGAGGGGGAGAATGGGGGAAGTAAACAAGGAGATTTAGGGAGGGAAGAGGGTGTGTGGACCAAGTGTTTACACTAAAGATGCTTGTGGAGAAAAATATAGAGAGGAAAGGGAAAGTGTATGGGTGTTTTTTAGATTTAGAGAAAGCATATGATAGAGTGAAGAGGGGTGAATTGTGGAGGGGGTTGGAGGAAAATGGAGTGGGGGGTAAATTAGTAAAGGTATTAGGGCTTTTTATAGGAATAGTAGAATGTGTGTGAGAGTGTTAGGAGGGGAGAGTGAGATGTTTGGGTGGTTGAGAGGTTTGAGCAGGGTGTGTTAATGTCGACCGTGGCTATTTCAATTTGTTTATGTAGAGTGTTTGCAGAGGAATGGTGAGGGAGGGGAGGGAGGGGAATTGATGAATGGGAATGATAGAAGGGAAGTGAACATGATACTGTTTGCGGACGATACTGCCCTAGTGGCGAAGAACGCGGAAGGGCTGAGGTATTTGGTGAGGGAGTTTGAGAGAATGTGTGGACAAAAGGGGCTTAAAATAAATCCAGGTAAGAGTAAAGTGTTAGTATTTGAGGAGGAGGAAAGAGAGGAGGGGGAGGGGGTATAGAGTAGGGGGTGTAGTATTGGAAGAAGTGAAGATTTTTAGATATTTAGGGATGGATTTGGGTAAGGGGGAGGGATGAAGGAGGAGATAGAACATAGAGAGGAGAAGGAATGAGAGTTTTGAGTGGTCTGAGAGAATTATGGAAAGGGGGGAGTTATCAAGGAAAGTAAGGATAAGTATGTTGAAAAAATTGGGTACCAGCGGTGTTGTATGGGTGTGAAACATGGGGGTTGAATGCCAGGTCCAGGAAGAAGTTGGAAGTATTTGAGATGAAGGGGTTGAGAGCGGTTTGTGGGGTTAGCAGAAGGGAAAGGATTAGGAATAGGGTGGTGAGGGAGAGATGTGATTGGAGGAATGGGTTGGTGGGAAGAGCAGAGAAGGGAATGTTAAGATGGTATGGGCATCTAGTGAGAATGGAGGAACAGAGCAGTGGTTTAGGAGAGTTGGAGGCGGACGGGGATAGAAGGAGAGGAAGGGGGGACCAAGGAGGAGGGATGGCATGGGAATAAAGGAAAATGTGTGGGGAGAGGGATGAGGGAGGAAGAGGGTAGGGTGTTGGCGAGGATAGAGTGGGGTGGAGGAGGTGGGTGAGGGCGAGATGAGGGGAGGTGAGTGAGAGAGGCTGTACGTACCACTACCCCGCTCAAGCGGGAAAGAGTATTTAAAATTAATAAAATAAAATAAATAAATAAATATATATATATATATACAATGATATATATATATATTATATATATATATAATATATATATTATATATATATATATATATATATATTAATATATATATATATATATATATATATATATATATAGAAGATATATATATATTAATTAATATATTGTAATATATATATATATTATATAATATATAATATATATAGATATATATATATATAATATATATATATATATATATAATATATATATATGTTATATATATATATATTGGATATATATATATATATAATAGATAGATAGTATATTATATATAATATAATATATTTTTTATAATTATATATATATAAATATTGTGTATATATATATATATATAATATATATTATATATATATAATATATTAATATAATATATATATATAATAATTATATATATATAGTATATATTAAATATATATATATTTATATATATATATATATATATATATATATAATATATAATATATATATATATATATATATATATATATATATATATAGATATATATATATATATATTATATATATATCTATATATTATATATATATATTAATATATATAT
>JABUQX010119218.1:0-10000 GCA_015478945.1 Trachelipus rathkii | reverse complement strand
ATCTAAAAAAAATTAGAATGAACAAAATATGAATATAAGTTGAAAATGTTTTTCAAATTTAAAACATTTTTAAATTTAAAACCAAAAATAAAATTAAAGAAAAAATAATTATGTGTATTATTTAGTGTTTTTATTTTTATTTTGTATTTGACTTTCATTATATACAAATTTTGCTTGCTATTTTTCTTTATTACATTTCTCTTTTTACAATTTCAAAAAAAAAAATTTCTTTCTTCAAGTTCAAATTCAAAAAAAGGGTTTTATTCCTGTTTGCAATAAAAGACTTTTTACGCTGCAATGAAACATTTTTTTGTCTTTTCTCTCTCACTCTCACTCTACTAATTTTTCTGTGTTCTTCTTGTATACTTTTATTTATATTTTCCTCTCAAACATGGACATAGTGTCATAAACATTTACACTTTATTTACTGAGAAAAGACATTTAAAAGGAGCGGAGGTGGAAATATAAGGGAATATTGCACTTTGATGTACTTCAAAGATGCCAAGAGGGGATGAAAATTTGGAATGGCTATCATAGGGACTAAGATTGGCACAGAAAATTCACGAAGTGTACAGGATGAACTAGAGATTGATTTGGTGCATTAGGAATATAGGAAGAAAGAATTTTATATTTATCAAGTGTAGATGCCTTAGTAAGGCTGTAGTAAAGTGAAAAAAACATCTATAAAATGAAGTAATAGAATGGGTACATGATTGCGGAGAAGAAGACAAGTTTGCTGGTATAGTAATTTAATGAAAAGGTGGGGAGAGAAGAAGAAGTAGAAATTACTCTAGGTCCTTTTGAACGAAAAAATCAGAAATTAATAGCATGATAAATTGCATGACATCTTTGTTACAAATGGTTAGAAAATAATTTATAATAAATCAATTTTTCCTAAGAAAAAAATAACGCAAATATACCAAATTCATATGGAAAAAAAAGTATTAACAGTTTGATCAATAAATAATCAGCAATTAACCATATTTAAAGCTGAGAAAGGAGAATAATATGAGATATTAAAATTATTCAAGGTGAAAACATAGATGCTGATCACAGAGTACCAGTGACAGATATGAAGATCAAGAAGATAAGACCATCTTAAAGCCATATATATATATATAGTATATTTATATATATATATATAATATATATATAAATATATATATATATATATATATAATATATATATATATATAATATGTGTAAAAGTATTGAAAGATAAGAGTTAGACAAGCTGTCAGATTAACATAGCGGAGACTGTAGAATAAAATGGAGGGATGCGAGGGGAGACAGTAAACTGAAAGAGTTTGAGAAGAAAAATTAAAAAGGAAGCAGAGAGTTTGCTGGGATTAAAGTTTGTCGATGGTAGTTGTTGTAAAACGGTAGAAATGCAGTAAAGAATAAAAAAACAGATCTTGTGGCAGGTGATTAAGAAGAACCGTTGAAAATAGAAATAAATATATTGTAGCTATAAATAAAACAATGCAAGTGATTGAGAGAGAGAAGAGAAATCAAATACATAGGAGAAACTGAGAGATAGAATTATTTGATTAAGAACGTAAGATATAGAATTATTTAAAATGGTTTGGAAAATCATATCGGAATAGCAAGTCAAAACATACGAAATGAAGGACAGAGGGAAATATGATTACAGTGCAAATGAAAAAAAAAAACACACAAGGTGGGTGGAATATATCAAGGAACTTTCATATTTTGGTGATCATGTCTGTAGGTAGAAAAAGAGAAAGCAAGGACGGAGAGAAAAAGGAAGGAAGAGAAAGAGTTTGATAAAGACTTTGAAAGAAAAGAATAGTGGATAAAAAAATATCAGGAATTGATTAATAGCTATGACCTAATAAAAAAAAGAGAAAGGAGATATGTTGCAAAATATCATGGAGCTCTTCAACTATCTATACAGAACAGGAAATATATCAGATTATTAGCTGACCAATATAAGGCCACTCTTTCAAGAGTATGGAGACCCATGAAAATTCGAAAATTGCGTAGGATGGCTATTATAAAACGCGCTACAAAGTTTTAAGAGAAAATAATAGAATTGAGAACAAGAGCCAGAGTGAATCAAATTTTTGAAGGATAAAGGAAGAACAGAAGTGTTATAGATTTGATATTTGGAGTGAGTAGGTATTGGAAAAGGCTTGGAAATTTAACCAGAATCTCTACCTATGATTTATAGATTAAAAAAGTCATTTAACTCCATACCTAGAGAAAGCTAATGGAGATGTATTGGAGAAAGTTGTGTTATTTACGTATTGGATGATGAAAGCAATCGGTAATCTACAGTATATGAACCTTGCACATGCAGCGATAGAGCTACGACAGGGTAAGAAAATAGATTTCTTGGGTGAAGTTAAGAAAGATATAGTCTTGTCCCCTAGTTTATTTATAAAATATATAGTTGCGATCATAGCCGATTTGAAGGAACATAGAGAGTAGGTCAATAAAAAAAATAATAGCCTATTTAGCTAATATGGCAGAGTGGAGTACGAATTGAGAAGATATAAAAGAAAACAAAATAAATTGAACGATTGATGGCAAAGTTATAAAAATAAACGTAAAAAAAAGAGTCTGGCAGCAGAGACACAAATCATTATTTCAACATTTTTGTCAGAGATAAAGTGGAGAAGGATTCAGATATTTTGAAATGTTAAATTAGCGAAGTTATTAAGAAATGGGGAAATGAAAAAATAATTTTTCTCTTTATTCATAAAAAATGAAGAAATTAGAGAATGAATTTGAGATTGCCCTCTGTTAATTATATTTGTTTGAATAAAGATGAAGGTAAAAGTTGTGAAGGGATAAAGAGGTGAAGGATTGAGATATTTAAAAAATGTTAAGGTAGCAGCATAGAACTACTTTTAAATGTATCTTAATAAAAGGTATTTCAAAGAATATAAAATGGATCGTATCTTATCAATATATTATCACAACTTAAAGACCAAAGACACATGGAGTAGGTTTGTCTGTTCTCGATATTCTTCAATCATATTTCCTTTTATTAAGAGAATAAAGTTAATACTCAGAGTACTAAAAATCTTGCATCATCACATGTTCTTTTTTATTAAAATTCAATATTGTAGCGCTAAAAAACTGAACAATCTCACTAAAATCTACATTTATCGAAAAGTTAAACAGAATTTGTAGCTTTTAGTCTACAGCAGTTGATTCTTCTAGCAAATATTATAATCCCTATGTTTCACGACCATCCCATCAAAATATCATTTTCATTTCTTCTTTATTGAGGGTGATTTAGTCTTTTGCAATAATAATAATTAAAATAATAATAATAATAATAATAATAATAATAATAATAATAATAATAATAATAATAATAATAATAATAATAATAATAATAATAATAATAATAATAATAATAATAATAATAATAATAATAATAATAATAATAATAATAATAATAATAATAATAATGATAATAATAATAATAATAATAATAATAATAATAATAATAATAATAATAATAATAATAATAATAATAATAATAACACACACACACACACACACACACACAGACAGACAGACCTACGAATAATAATAATAATAATAATAATAACACAATAATAATAATAATAATAATAATAATAATAATAATAATAATAATAATAATAATAATAATAATAATAATAATAATAATAATAATAATAATAATAATAATAATAATAATAATAATAATAATAATAACTAATTCTCTAATTATAATTTTAAAATCAATCACGATATATGATTTAGAAGTTATACAATTAAATAAAGGTATAGTTGCGTACATTAATTCACGTAGGTCTTACCATTTATATGAAAGAAACATGCAACAACAAGAGGGTTTTAGAATGCATAAAATTAGTCATAAATCAACTTCAAACTCTGATTTTTAGAATTTAAGATATATATATATATATATATATATATATATATATATACGATATAGTAGTATATAGAAAGATATATATATATATATATATATATATATATATATATATATATATATATATATATATATATATATATATATATTTACTGCCTTCTGGCCCACCTCAATTGAGGGCCACACTGTTTCCAGGAAGCCGGCCACCGTTCTTGGGTGCCACAGGTCGAGAAAGGAAGATATAGAGAAGTCGGCATGGGGGTCAGTCGAGAGCGGAGCACCCTAGGAAGGAGGTGCTCCATTGTGTAACATTGTCTATTTTTTACTTTTTTGCACATGTCTAGTTTGAATCTCTATATTTTTATATTGTAAGAGTTTTGGGTGGTGACCTGACCTGCTCCGGGCGAGGTCAATTTGGCCTCTTCTGGACAGTGTTTCTTCTGTACTGGAAATTTTTGGGGAGGGGGAGTTTAGTAAATTGTTATTGTGCCGGTTTTGTAGGTACGTGTTAGATAGTTGAGTATGGATATGAGTAAGCCATGATCTATTGGGAGGGAGGAGGGTGAATAATGCCATAATAAAGGGCTGCAGAGGAGGGTGGGGATTTTAGTCTGTGTCTAGAGGGGTTGGAGAATATTTGGTGACATGGGTTTGTTGGATTTAAGGTTTTCTGGTAAAATTGAGTTCCCACCATCTCCAGGTGGGTGGAGATAGGAAGGATGTAAGTCTCGTCATGCAAATGTTGGATGGGGGTAGTTTTGTTGCTTCCAGTGATGATTCTAAGGGCGGAGTTTTGTGTGATTTGTAATTTTTTTGAGTTAGATTTTGACAGTGCAGGGAACCATGTGGGGGATGTATAGTTTATATTTGCTCTGAGGAGTTGTTTATAAGTGGTGGTAAGGGTGTGTTTAGTGTCACTGAAATTGTGCTGGGAATGGGTTTGGAGGGTGCTTAGTTTCCGTTGAGTTGATGAGGTGATTTAGTCTATGGGGGGGGGGAGAACGTCATGTGTGTGTCATTGGTGAGTCCTAATATTTTGGGGTTTTGTTTAAGGGGAGAGGATTGTTGTTCAGAAGGACTATTGGGTGGAGTGATGATTGGTGCCAGTCGGTGGTTAGGAGGGTGATGGATGATTTGAGGGGGGGGGCGGTCATTCTATTGGAGAGTAACCAAGTTTCTAATTGTTGTAAGTATTCATGGGTGTGAAGAGTGGCTATATTTACGTCTGGATGTTGGGATATGTGATAAGTTTGGTGGATTGGTGGGTTGGGATGGGCAGGTCTGCTGTGAAAAGATTGAAAAGGAATGGAAAGAGAATGGCGCCCAGTGGGACGCAGTTTTGTAATTTAATGGAGTGGGAAAGAGTTTTTGTGGAGAACTTTGGCAAAACGATTAGTGAGAAAATTAGAAAGTCATTTTTTGTCGTTATTTCTAGGGGATTAATTTTTTGAATAAGAATGAATGTAGGACAGAGTCAAAGGCTTTGTTGATGTCGATTGCTGTTAAAATGGATCTCTGGGATGGGGATTTGGTTGAAGCCATTGATAATGTGTTGGGTGAGGAAGGCAAGGGCTGTAGTTGTGAAGTGGTTGCTTTTAAAGCCATGTTGGAAATCTGGTAGGGTGATGAGAGGGGAGATTTTGTTTAATATTAGTTTCTCCAGCAGTTTACTGATGGAGGAGAGGAGAGAAATTGGGCGATAAGAGGATGGGGAGTTGGGGTCTTTTTTAGGTTTGAGTTTTGGGAGTATGAATGCTTGTTTCCATATTGAGGGTATATAGTTAAGTTGCCAGGATTTGTTGAAGATTTCTGTGATAAAGCGAAGTGCTCTTTCTCCGAGGTGTTTTAAGTGTAAGTTAGAGATTGAGTCTGGTCCTGTAGCTGGTGAGTTTTTGAGGGTTTTGATAGTTTCTGATATCCTTTCAGTTGTAAAAGGGGGTGGGGGGTTGTGGTCTGAGGGGAGTTTTCTGAGTTGTTTTTTTTATTTTCCTGTTATTGGGGTGGGTTTGTTTGCGATAAATGTTAGCATAATGTTTTGCTAGGCGATCTGATTGTTGTTTTGGAGAAGGGAGGAGTCAGTTAAAGAGGGGGATTCGTGGGAGGAGGGGGTTGTTTCCGAGAGTTATTTAATTTTTGATGACTTGCCGGGTTTTCTTATTATCAATGCGAGAGGAGCTTGATTGAAATATTCTGAAAACTTATTGGTGGTGTTGGTGGTTATGAGGTTGGTGGATTTGGGTGTTGAGGTTTGTTATTTGTGTGTTATTTGAGTGGGTGGGGTATGTGGTCTAAGTTTTCGAAGGAAGTTTTGGTTCAATGAGTTGGTTTATTTCAATGGAGAGCCTAGGGTCATAGGATTCTCTCCTAAAAATCCTAAAGTACGTGTAGGTCAGTCGATCTTGACGACTGGGTTACCTAACTGGAACAACGGAGCTGCGCAGGGAAGCCAGGCCCGCGGATCATGCGGGGGCCATCATACCTGACGTGGTCTATGAAGTTTAATAGTTAGTTTCCATATTATTATATATTATTATTTTTATATATTATTATTATTATTACATATATTATATTATATATATACATATTATTATTATTATTATTGAGATAGTTATTATACATATATTATATTATTATTGTTGTTGTTAGTTGTTATTGTTAGAAAGAGTTATATACATACATACATACATATATATATATATATATATATATTACAGTTACAAAATTTATTACTATGTTATTATTGTTATATATAGTATATATATGTTGCATAAAAAGGGAACTTATGTTGGGCTGATATGCTGGCTATTATTATATTAAGTTATATATTATGCAGCTATATATATATTATATACATACATTATTATAGTTATAAAGATATATATTACAGCATATATATATATATATATATTATTATATATATATATTATATATATATTATACATATATATATATATATATATATATATATATATACCATTATAGCACAGATGGTTGAAGATACATCACAGCGACGTTAATGTCCGTCGCACTCGTCACATCACACACGTCGTATATGTGACATTGCTATTATATCTTATGCGCTTTTTCGTTCCACATGCGACGTAATTGCGACGTTACGTTGTTACCTATAAATGTTTTCGCGACACTGCCAGGCGTACGGATATTCTTTTAAAATAAATAACGCCCTGTCTTTTCCTGCAAATTTTATAATCTTTCATAATCTTTTTCATTTTATGCTTTGATGTTTATAAGTCATTTCATACATTATTTTCTACAGATTGTATAATGTAATTTAATTTTATTTTTTCTGTAGTTTTCAGGTTCAGAAGGACACTCATAAATATACTAATTATGTCGGCAGTCACGGTATGCTCTCGCGAAAGAGTTTGAGTGACTCTGCTGGTATTATTTCAATTATTTTGTTGTAAATTAGCTAATTATGTGTTTCCGTTTATTATGTGTTTCACGGAAATATCTATTGGTAATAGTTGAGTTTAACAGATCCTTAATAACAGATTTTAGGAAAATCAATCGATTTGTTCTTATACCTATGAAAACCGTTGCAAAATTTAAAAGAGAACCACAGCTGCCAAATTTATAATATATATATAAGAAGTATAAGAGAAGAAGAGTATATATATATATATATATATATATATAAGTTGTTATATATATATATATATATATATATATAATAGATATATATATATATATATATATATATATATATATATATATATATAATAAAAAAAAAGAATTTAGCATGTGTTGTCACAAAATACATAAATTGTTTTCGGCAGCACTACAACACGAAGCTTATGACGAATTAAGCCATGCTTAAACCGCCACTAATGATATCTAACGTTTTCGAGAGAAAATAAAACTAACAATTTTATTTAATAAAAGTGAAAAGAAAACTTGATTTGTAATAAAAGACCTTCATAACAAATCATAATTATTTATTTAAATCCTATGTAACCTGTCATAACTTATATATATATATATATATATATATATATATAAGAGTTATATATATAAGATGAAGAGCATAGCAGTTGTTATGCTAGCGTTGGTATAATTAATTAACACAGCAGCATATATATATATACATATATACATATATGTATTATTATTTCTAAATACAACATATATTACATACATATATAGCAAAGAGGGTATGTTGTTATTGCTATTATTACAAGGTTGCTATGTAATATTGTGCTATATATAAGTATATAGTTAGCATACAGGCTATGTTGTTATTATTGCTGGCTATTATGTTGAGTTATGCTATATATTTTATATTTATATATATATATATATCTATATATATATATATATATATATATATATATATATATATATATATAATATATACAAACTGTTACACTCGTATCAGATGTCCTAAAAAAGAACTAAGTCGATGCAAGGCCACCGTGTAACGTTGCAGGGATGTCGTAAGAGTACGTAAATACTACGTTACCATAGGACGTCGCAGTGATGTTGCAATGTTACGTCGCTGAGAGCTGACATTTCCACATCCCAAGGACGTAATTATTATGTACTAATACGATGTCGCACATCGTAAGGGACGTAAAAGCGACGTCGCTTTACGTTTGTGTGCTATATGGGTATATATATATATAGCAGTTGATAGCAGTAGTATATATATATATATATATATAGCATATTGCCTGTTATACAGCAGTTATATATATATTATTGCTATATACATATATATATATAGAGCGTTTTATATATAAGGTTAAGCGTCAAGGCGCTGCTGCTGGCTAAGGTTAAGGTTGCTATTATATTACATAAATATATACATATGCTATACATACATATTTCTTTAAAGGAGAGTTGATATATATATTAAAGATACATATATTATTATTATTATGTTACATATATATATATATTATATATATTATTACTATATTATTTGTTATTGGTTATATTATATATATAGATTATATATATATATATTATATACATATATATTATTATATAGTTGAAGATAGTTAAGAATATATATATATTGAGTTGTTATTGTTATATATATATATATATATATATTATTATTATATATATATATATATATATATATATTATATATATATATATCATTTACTCAAGGAGTTATTCTTTATCCATACAAATTGAACTGTGGTTTAATTGCAGTATTTACATCTATACAAAATTATACTCTGATCTCATTATAGTCCTGTGTTTCCTTTGACCCGAGTTTGAGCGGAGATGCGCAGAGAGATATCTGTCCTGCCACAGGCTGTCCTTATTCCTATTGAATAGAACACTCTTTCATTGGTTTAAATCGCGTATCTTTTAAGCTAATCGTTGGTCAAGTGGTAACACGCTTGGCATACCGTCTGCGAGGACCCGGGATCTAATCCTGGTAAGTGAATAATCACTCAAAGAGCTATTTTATGTATACAAATTGAACTGCGGTTTAATTGCAGAATTTACATCTATACAAAATGTACTCCGATCTAGAGTAGTCTCCTTACAGGGGTACCGTGTTGCCTTTGATCCGAATGTGAGTGGAGATGCGCTTCTAAGGTATCTGTCCTGCCACAGGCAGTCCTCATTCCTATTGAATAGAGCACTCTTCCATAGGTTAAAGTCGCGTATCTTCTTAGCTCATCGTTGGTTAAGTGGTAACACTCTTGGCATACCGTCTGCGAGGGCCCGGGATCTAATCCTGGTAAGTGAAGAATCATTCAAGGAGTTATTTTATCTATACAAATTGAACTGCGGTTTAATTGCAGTATTTACATCTATACAAAAATGTACTACGATCTAAAGTGGTCTCCTTACAGGGATCCTGTGTTGCCTTTGACCCGAATTTGAGTGGAGATGCGCGGCTGAGGCATCTGTCCTGCCATGCACAGGCGGTCCTTTTTCCTATTGAATAGAGCACTCTTTCATATGTTTAAGTCACGTATCTTTTTAGCTCGTCGTGGTCAAGTGGTAACAAGCTTGGCATACCATCTGCGAGGGCACGGGATCTAATCCTGTGTGAAGAATCATTCAAAGGGTTATATATATATATATATATATATTGAAGTTACGTATCCCCAA
>JABUQX010119217.1:2500-21165 GCA_015478945.1 Trachelipus rathkii | reverse complement strand
CGTGAACGAAAGTTTACTCCGAAAATTTGCATTTTTTCGCTCGAACACAGTTATACCGCTGTCACTATATTTATATGAATATAAATCATTATTCTACCGTACCCTACCGCCCGAGCTTGAATTTGCTCCTGTTCTAGAACAATCAAGTAGGAAGAAAAATTCCAACGATAAAATAATAATATTAATTTTTATTACTAAATAGTAGTTCTCTTCTGAAAATTGATTTTTTATAATAATCAGTTCTTTGTTACACTGTTCTATAAAAAGTTAATAAATTTATTATACTACAAATGTTAAAATTTTATTAAAAAGACCTAAAAAAATATGATCAGGGATGGAGCGACTTACCCTTGACCGTATCCTATTATACGCCCCTTAAAAATTAATTGTTAAATACATATATATTAATATAATATATATATGTAATATATTATATATATTATATATATATTATAAATATATCATATTTATATAATAATAATAGTATATATATAATTATATAGATATCATATATATATAGTATACTTATATATACTAATATAGATATATTAATATATATTATATAATTATATATATTGATATATATATATATATATATATATATATATAATATAGAAATACTATATAATAGAATATATATATGATATATATATATATATAGTATTATATATATATATAACTATATAATATATGGATCTAATAAAAAAAAAAATTTTAAAAAAAAAATAATAACTAACCTAAAGAACGCGTTTGGCAATACAAGTTTATGGGACAAAGTCTCTTTTTTTTTTATGTTTGCAAAAGTTGAGAAAAACTTTAAAAGGAGGTTAACACGCTTTTTATTTCTTTCATAAAACAATCTTCAGCCATTTCCAAAGGACTCATTCTCAAATCATACTGACGTTTTTTTCACACCTTTTCCACCGGAACGAGTGCTTTGCTATTATTATTTTAAGCGCCCTATTTAAATTCTTTAATTTACGCACACATCATTATAATATATAATATATATAATATTATATAATAATATTAATATATAAATATATTATATATATATATATATGATATTATATAATATAATAGAGATATAATATTTATATATATATAATAATATAATAATAATATATATATATATAAATATAATCTTTATAATTAATATATTAGTTAAAATATATATGAAATATATATATTATAGTTGATACTCCAAGAGAAGAGAGGAGATGAGGAGGAGAAGAGCAGAAGAGAAGACGAGCGAAGAGGGAACGAAGCAGGAGAGAAAGGAACGAAGGAGGAGATGAAAGAGTAGAAGAAGAGAGCAGAAAAAGAAGGAAAATTATTACAAAGGGGATTGAGAGAGGGGCGAGAGGAGGGGAAGAAGGATGAGAGAGAAAAAGAAAAGAGGAGAGGAGGAAGAGAGAAAGAGGAGAGGAGAGGAGAAGAGAGGAGAGAAGAAGAGAAAAAAGAAGATGGAGAAACCAAGAAGAGGGGGAGGAGCAAGGAAAGAGAGAGAGGAAATATATAGATAGGGAAAAGAGAAGTGAGAGAGGAGAGAGAAGAGAGGAAGAGAGAGGGAGGAAAAGAGAGAGTGAGAGAAAGGAGAAGAGAAAGAGAAGAGGAAAAAAAAAAAGAGAGGGAGAGAGGAGAAAGAGAGAGAGAGAGAAAAGAGGGGAGAGAGAGAGAGGAGAGAGAGAGAGAGAGAGAGAAAGAGAGAACGAGAAAGAGAGAGAAGAGAGATAGGAAGAGAAGAAGAGGAGAGAGAGAAAAGACGAGAGAGAAAGAGAGAGGTGAGAGCATCAGAGAGAAGAGAGAGAAGGGAAAGAATATAGAAAAGAAGAGAGAAGAAAAAAGAAGAGAGTGAGAGAGAGAGAGAGAGAGGAGAGAAGAGAGAAGAGAGAAAGAGAGAGAGAGAGTGAGGAGGAGAGAGGACCGACAGAAAAAGGATGAGACAGGAGAAAGAGGAGAGATAGAGGGAGAGGAGAGAGGACGATGAAGAAGGGAAAAATATATAAAGGAGAGAAGAGAAGAGAAAAGAGAGAGAGAGAGGAGGAGGATGAGAGAGATGAGAGAGAGAGGGAGGAGAGAGAAAGGGCGAGAGAGAGACAGAAGAGAGAGAGAGAGAGAGAGAGATAAGAGGAGAGACGAGAGAGAAAGAGAGAGAGAGAAGGAATATTATATGATGAGAGAGAGGAGAAAAGAGAGAGAGAGAGAGAGAGAGAGAGAAAGAGAGAGAAGAGAAGAGGAGAAGAGAGAGGAGAGAGAGGAGGAAGACGAAGGAAAATATACGATAGGGAAGAGAGAGAAAGGAGAAAGAGATAAGAGAGAGAAGAGAAGAGAGAGAAGAGAGAAGAATGAGAGAGAGAAGGAGAAGAGAGAGAGAGAGGAGAGAGAAGAGACAGAGAAAGAAAGAGAGAGAAAAGAAGAGAAAGAAATATATAATAGAGAGAGAGAGAAAGAGAAAGAGAAGAGATGAGAAGAGAGAGAAGAGAGAAAGAAGAGAGGAGAGAGAGAGAGAGACGAGCAGACAATAGTCTAAGAGAATGATTAGAGACACGACAAACAAACAACATACACCCAGTCAGTCAGCAGATGACAGACTGACAAAAACAGGCAGACACTCAATCATTCAGATATTCCATCAGACAACAGACAAACAGCAGACAATTCATAGAAAACCGGGAGAGGTTAATAGATAACAGAAAAACGGAGGGATTAAGAATAAACATACATACAACAGTCACACCAGACAGATGACTGAGCTACAGACAATCAAAGGAAAACAGACAGTAACGGCAGACGGAAAGCCAGACAACAGACCCAGACAGACAGACCAGACAGACAACAGGCACGAAGACGACGACGGACGACGACGGACGGACAACGGACAGTACGGACAACAGACGGAAAGCCCAACAGATCATAGACAGAAGACAGACAGACAACCATAGGTCATATTATCCCAATTGAAATATAAAATATAAAGATATTACAGAACAAAAATTATAGATTGAAAAGCATTCGGATTTTGAGACATCCGGTTTGAAAGATTTGAAAGATTTGAAAGATACAGATAAAGATAACTTCCTCTTAATCGCTACCCTGGAGATGCTCTGAAAAAAAAAATTGTTCGCGGAAAATAAAATATCATATATTCTAGTTTTTTTTTAATATATATACATTTAAATACATTGTAAAATAATTAAATTAATTAAACCATACTATTATTCTTTATACTATATTATTATTATATTATTTTATATGATCATTTTATAATTATTATTATTAATTATTATTATTATTATTATTATTATTATTATTATTATTATTATTATTATTATTATTATTATTATTATTATTATTATTATTATTATTATTATTATATTATTATTATTATTATATTTTATATTATTATTTTATCATTATATATTATTTTATTTATTATTAAACAGTTAACAATTTTTTCTGAGTAAACAAGAAAGTTGAAAAGATCATTACAAATAATCAAGTCAACAAATTAGAAAGAGAATTAAAAAGGGATAATTTATAAATACAGAGAGAGAGAGAGAAGAGGAGAGAATGAAGAGAGAGAGACGAGAGAGAGAGAGAGAAGAGAGAGCAAGAGAGAGAGGAGAGAGAGAGAGAAGAGAGAGAGAGAGAGAGAGAGAGAGAGAGAGAGAGAGAGAGAAGGAAATACTCCAAAAAAGATAAAATAAATAAAGCCATAAAAATTAAATATTATAAAAAAAAAAGTTTAAATAAGATATAAAAATTGAAGAAACAAGAGAAGGGAAAATAAAAGTGGCCATCGTCCAGGAAGGAACAAGCGACAGAAAACTTTTCTATAACTACTTCAAGATCCTAATGTAGAAATATCATAAGAGTTTCTCTTCTAATCAGGGCACGCCCTGAGGTCGTAAACTTTAAAAAATATGTAACTTTGAAAATTTCTAGAAATAAAATATAAAAAGAAGTATGATAAATTCTAGAAATAGATTTAAAAAAAATTAGATAAGACAGAAATAAGATAAAGGATAAATTCTATAAATAGATTAACAAAAGGGTAGATAAGATAGTTTCCGGATATAAGATATAGAATATTTTCTAGAAATATATAAAAAATAAGTTAGATAAAATAGTTTCCAGAAATAAGACATAGGGTAAATTCTAGAATTAGATAAATAAAAAGTTTGATAAAATAGTTTCCAGAAATAAGATATAGGATAAATTCCAGAAATAGATGAATAAAAAGTTAGATAAAATAGTTTCCAGAAAAAAATATATAGTATAAATTCTAGAAATAGATTAAAAATGATCATAGTAATAGCTTTGCATAGAAAGATAAGCATGTACTCGGAGAAATTACATAAATTAAAAAAAAATTAATAAACTATCTCCGAATTAACAATAAACATGGAGAAATTAGATAAATAAAAAAGTTTATAAACAATAGTTCCAGAATAATATAGGATAAATTCCAAAATAGTATGAATAAAAATTAGATAAATAGTTCCCAGAAATAAAATATAGTATAAATTTGCATAATAATTAACAAAAACTAGATAAAATAGTTCCAGAAATAAGAATAGAATAATTCTTA
Source organism: Trachelipus rathkii (assembly GCA_015478945.1). Taxonomy (NCBI): domain Eukaryota; kingdom Metazoa; phylum Arthropoda; class Malacostraca; order Isopoda; family Trachelipodidae; genus Trachelipus; species Trachelipus rathkii. Next base: position 16,571 of record JABUQX010119217.1, on the reverse strand, counting down.
GAAATAGGTTGATCAAAAAGGTAGATAAATAGTTTCAAAAAAAGAGTATAGTTTATTTCTAGAATTGAACCTCAAAAAGTTAGATAAAATATTCCCAAATTTAGAATTTGATAAATACTAGAAATAATACAATAAAAATTTAATAAATAGTTACCATAAAAATAAGATATAGATAAATACTAGAAAATAAGTAAATGAAAAGTTAGATAAAATAGTGTACCAGAAATAAGTATATTATGGGCCTAAATAACTAAACAAATAATTAAAGAAAAGAAATTCCAGAGAAAAATATGATAAAAAACTTAACCTGATCTATATAGTATTTGTTTGAAGCGTGTAACACATTTACATAATAACACCCACTTGAAAAACACGTTTAACACTCTTTCCTTCGCCCCCCCCCCCGTACGGACATCATAAAAATTAGGAAAACTCTTCCCTAACCTTGTTAACACGTCTCACAATACTTGTAGTATCGCAATTTTTCACTTTTTAAAGTTTATAATTATTATTATATTGTAAAATAAAAGACATAGATTAATTAATTATTTATTAATTCAATTATTGTTTATTTATTATTTTTATTAATTTATATTTTAAATTGTTATCTACAATATATTAACTATGAATATTACCATGTAATACTATAATATTTTTTTAATAATTTACCAAAATCATGATGGGATTATAGTTAAAATAATAATAATAATATAATAAAATAATATAATAATAATAATATAATAATAATAATAATAATAATAATAATAATAATAAAATATAATAATAATAATAATAATTATTATTTATTTTTATTTTATTATTATTATATTATTATTATTATTATATTATTATTATATTATATTATTATTATTTATTATTATTATTATTATTTATATTATTATTGATATTATTTATTTACTATTTATATTATATTATTATATTTTTGAAGCTTTCTTGTGCAGTATTGTGATAAGCATAGAAGTATAACTGCTCTAAATTTATTGTATTAGACTTTATTGAATTACATTTTCAATTTTCTAGTATTTAAATACTTCCAATTCCACCTCTTATATACTGCTTTTTCATTGTAAGTGGGTGTTAATTAATTAAGTAAGTTTGTGATGACAAAAAACTTTAATTATTCATTTTTAAGTGTAGTAAACCATATTCACAAATACTCTTTCTCTTTTTTTTTTTTTTTTTTTTTTTTTTTTTTTCTTTTTTTTTTTTTTTATTCAGGATGTTAAAACTGCAGAAAAACGAGGACTTTTCTAAGTGAAAAGTTGGTTGTATAGAAACGAGGTCTTGTAATTTTATTTTTTTTTTTTTTCGACTTATCAAATTGTCTAATTCGCTGAAATTCAAAATATATATCATAGGTCTTAAAAAATGTTTAGTGAAGCTACGAAAGTCTTCTTTATTTTAACGGTACGTGTATATATTCTATATATCAGGTATAAAGTATATATATACACATATTGAAAAAGTACTATAACAGTATAAAATATATATATATATATTATATATTATATATAAATTATAAATACTAGAAATATTTTGTCTATATATAATAATAAATATAGTAACAAAAAAAATTTATAAATCTTTGTCTTATCTTTCTCATAACAAAAAGAAGCAAAAAAAAATATCTAATTTCCTTAAATCTCTTAAAAGTGTTCTCAATCTCAACCTCGAGTTCTTATAAGACCATCTCTCCAATGAAATCTAACAACACAAGCTGCTCCGTCTTTTACAACTTAAATGGGGTTTAAAAGATAGAACGATTTTGTGTGGAGATTCTCGAGGAAAATAGAAAGAAAAACCAAGAATACATACCGCACACGCTTTGAATCCAACGCCCCGTCCACAGCTGGATTAAAAGAGTACCGCGAAGATTACAAACGTGAGAGGGAAGCGTGGGGGGAAGGAGAGGTCTTTGAAGATTCTTTAATTTATTTCATCTCTTTCTCCTTCTTTTCATCTCCTTTATTTCATTCTTTTTCTTTTTTTCCCTTCCTTTTAGATACTAAATGCCTTTATGAACTATTCTTCTATTTTTTCTATTTCTCATTCTTTCCATATCTTACCTCTTGTGAAGAAGGAAGGGTTTAGAAAACATCTTTCTCTATTTCTTCCTATTCTCATTCTTTTCTCTCGTGTCTCGTCTTTTTCTTCTCTTTCCTCTTTCTCAGTTGCAATTATTTCTTTGAAGAGCTTCAATCTTTTTTTCTTCCTTATCTCCCTTTCTTTTTTCCATTTTTAAAATACCTTTGCACGTTTTCAAAATTACAAATCGATCAGCAGAGAGGAAATTGAATTTAAACTCAATATAAGCTACACGAGCCACAATTACTGAACTTAATATATATATATATATATAATATATATTATAAAACAAAATATATAATATATATTATATATCTCTATACTAGATATATATCTATATATAATATATACTAATATATATTATATATAATAAACTATATTATATATTAAATATAATATATATATAATATATATATAGCTATATATATATATAATATATATAACTATATAATATATATATATAATATATATATATATATATATATATATATATAACTATATATATATATATATATATAATTATCATATATATATATATATTATATATATATAATTATATATATAATATATAATATATATATATTATAAATATATTATATAAATAATATATATATATATATACTATATATTATCTGAGTATATACTATATATGTATAATATATATTATATTAGTATTACTTAACTTTTTCCATGTTTCTTTATTTAAGTACATTAAAGATCAATATTGAAACAATTAAAAATTATTTTTTGCTCATTTTATATCCAATCAATACTGAATTATTGATGACCAAAGAGAATTATTCCAAAATTATATTATTATTATATTTATTATATTATTATTATCATTATTATATATTATTATATTACTTCATATTATATTATTATTATTTCTTATACTTTCCTAAACAACAACAATTTTAAATTATTAGTAGTCATATAGTTAGTAATTAGTATATTATATATTACTTATATTATTTATCATCCCTTATTATTATTATTATATTTCTCATTGATTATTATTAATTCATTATTAATATTATGATTACTAAATATAATATAAACCTAATAATAATCAATTAAATAATAATATATAATAATTATAAATAATAATACCCATCTTAAATTGTAATCTCGAATAATAATAATAATAACCTGAATAAAAAAGGCCATCCATGCAAGAGAAATAATAATAATAATAATAATAATAATAATAATAATAATAATAATAATAATAATAATAATAATAATAATAATAATAATAATAATAATAATAATAATAATAATAATAATAATAATCATAATAATGCATAACAAAAAACAACTAATATAATAATAATAACATATTATATTATTAATTATTATTCGATTTATTATCGATTTATTATCGATTATTTATTCAATTAATATTATTATTTATATTATCATATTATTCATATTATAGTATTATTATTATTATTATATTATATTATCTATTATTATATTCCATGCTTCACAATCTCTAAGTTATTTGCCCTTTTTCGAGTATAGAGGAACCTCTCTTGAGAGTTTCACTATTTGAATCCAACCTATAAACTTTGTCAAAAGAGTCCGATTTGTAATCGTATACGCCACCCCTGAGTACAGTATTTCTGCTACTAATAATTATATAGCTAAATAGATATATAATATATATATAATATATATACCTTATATATAGGCCTTAATATATATAACTATATATATATACTATATACTATATATAACGTATGTATATGGTAAAACTTTAATTTAGGACAGACATGTAATTAGAGAACTACAAATCTTAAACTAAAACAAATGACATTTTTGTAATCAATGGACAATTTTAGTTCAGAAATGTAATAAAAAAATAAAAAAGTCCTAAAAAGAATTTCAAATTTTTAATAATGTAAATAAATACATTACGATAGTGTACGACATGCACCATTTCGTTTCTGCAATAAAGGAGGCAGAGTGCCAAACTATGCGTTTTTATATCGCCTCTCCAAAAATGTAATCCCCTTTTTATAAGTTTTTTTTAGGGGCTACGAGCCCGTAGGACTTGAGAGAGGGATGAATTCTCCTCGTCGTTTCTCCTGTACAGGCCCGAGAACCCCATAATGGTTCCATCTTTGGCGTTTATCCCAGGGGTATTCTTAATTAAAAAAAAAGGATTCTTGGCCACCACCTTTAACCACCTTCTATTGCAGAAATGGAAATGGAGTAGTTGTCGTACACTATCGTAATGTATTTTATTCTTACTTATTAAAAATATGAAATATCTTATTTCAAATTGTTTCTATTTTTTTATTATATTTATGTCTGAACTAAAAATCTGTTCATTTGCAAGAAACTTACGAATAACTCATGTAATTTTGTATCCACTAGATTTTTGGCTAATAGAAATTGAGAGAATTATTTCATTTAATATTATTCAAATCTTAATTGAAATAAGTCAAAGCACAAGAAAATGTTATGAAACTATAATCTATGCCACATAAATCTCGTTGTTACTTTTTTTAAACACACTTTATGTCTAAACTTTCCTGTCTATAATTACTTGCTTCACCTACATTAATACTCGCGCCTTACAAGCGGAGCCATTAAACACTAATACGAACTTTTGGTCCTGTTGCTCAGTATAAGTTACGCTCATGGAGCACATCAACAACCAACCGAATGAGAAAGTTCGGTAGAGCAATGTATGAAGCTTGATGTTATTTCTCATGGGAGTAATAAGTCACAAAGAGAATGCAGCTGAATCAATGAATAACAGTAATAGTAGTATGGTCCCCCATTAGTAGTGAATATAATTCTTCTCCAATTCTTCTACTAATAAAACAACTATTATATAATATATTAGACCTATTTAGATTGTTTAAATTCATAAACTATCTTATATACCGACTTAAGAAAATTAAATACAAATATAACAGATCAACTAAATACTAATATATATATAAATAATAATATATATTATATATATGTATATATATAATTGTATTATATATATATTAATATATAATATATAATATATAATTATATATATCATATATAAATAACTAATAATTAAATATAATTATTATATATACTATATATAATATATATATATAATTATAGTAGCAGTGGTAGCTTTGCTCCAGTTTATTTAAACTACTACCAAGAATATTATATTGTGATGAATCATTCTTAGCTAATCATCCATATAGTAGCAGTCATTATGTGTTGCCAATTTGTATGATTACTACACTTACATGAATGAATCTTTCTTCTACTTTAACTAGAATCTCAATAGCAATAGTGAAGTTTACTCAAAATTGGCTCCCTAAATAACAAAACGTAGTTAGTTATTTTATTTCGACGGAAATAGCCAAGTTAAACTGCAGGCTGGTAAGACTGGATTAACTGTTGAGTGCTTATCCTTCACTGGTCTGCATAGCTGCTTGAATTTTCGCATTTGTGACATCTCGAAAATTGCTAGTGTCGAAGTAAATAGTCACCTTTAATGAGCTGGTAAGCCCTGCTGGTATCTAAACAGCTGTAGACTGAAGTTCCCGTCATTCACGGTCTGCATGGTGCTTGATTTTTCACTATTACATCTTTTAGAGGGTGTTCTTTCCGGGACCACCAATTATGAAGCGGAGTTGCTGTTTTGCTATCTTTTGTACTGTTCCTCCACTCAAAGGTAGCTGATTTGTCGTCCCGTATTCTCTGTTTTTTCTTTTTCACCTTTGGTTCTAAATCTTAGACGAACTTCCCATAACAGGTTTTGAGGTTAAACGTCTTTCATGAATGTTTTAATATTCTATTATTAAACATGGCATAAACAATATATTACAACACTTTCGTTGCAATAACGATAACAGTTGAAGAAGTTTTTAAATAAAAAATTATATATAAAAATCTTATAGCCCATGTCTGTAGAAGATAGGAGAATTGTTTTATTGTATATGACAACATAATTACATAATAAAAGACAAAAATAAATATTGTATAAATTATTAAAAGTTATTGACCATAAATTTCATTTCTTTCAATAAACAATTTATGTTAAACCTTTTTCTTTTTTGTTTAATTATTTTTCACTTATATATATATAATATATATATATATATATATATATATAATATATATAATATAAATACTAAATATATATATATATATATATATATATATAAATTATATAGTTAAGGAGACCTAGCGCATAGAGATAATGAAAAGGAGTAATTACTTTTTTATTCTTTAAAATACTAGGACTAATTAAATCACATAGTGGTAATGATATCAATGTAAGAACAATTTAAAATGCAAATCAATTTGTTGTTCAACACAATAGGCTAATTCACAGTCATTAATAAAATGTGTGAAAGTTAATATAACAAGGTCCCTACATCAAACCACATTTTCCGGTTCTTTTCCAATGAAGCCGAGCTCAAAATGCGACCCTCTTTTCTTGTATCTTAAGGCCTTACTGCCTTCCTTCCCTCGAAATGCCAATTCGCGGGCAGTATTGCAGTGACTCACTCTCACAAAAATAGTGCCATACAAAAAGTCGTTAAATATTTTTCATTTATATAATAAAAATAATATAAAAAATTTGACATACATTTTCTCAAAATTAATTAAATATTGTTGATGCAAGGAGAAATCCTCCGTCACAAGTTTTTTTTTGTTTTTTTTTTTTTTTCGTAATAAATTGATTCTAACACTGGAGCACAAAATCGTATTCTTATCAATATATGTTACCAAAATACTTAAAAGACCTTCTTAATCCCCACCTCGGGGTTTGATTCAACTCTTCTATTACAACCCTTCCTGTGACATTTTGTAAGGAACATGCGGGAATTTATTCTACTATTAGTGTTTGGCAGCATCTGTCGTCAATATAGTATAGATAGAGAAGAAACCGATTTTTTTGTCGTATTTTTTTTTTTTTTTTTTGGAAGGATAAGTATCAATTCAACTACTTCATTCTAAGTAATTGCATGCAGAACTAAGAAGCTCCCCTTTTTCCTCTCTTTCTTTTTTTTTTGTTCTTTATAATTATACTATAATATAATTTTTTTTTTTAATTTAATCTTATTTCTCTTGGGTTTCGCGTCCCTATCGTTATGTTTGAAATTCTTACATTTCTTAAATTTCTTATTGTCCCCACCCTCAATTTAAAATATAAAACGTTATTCTTTTTTCATCCGTAGCACCCTAAAGGTCCGAGTATTCTCTCTGCACAGTTTCCCTACATTTATTATGGGATTTCTTATTAACACGCCTTGCCTTGTGGAATCTTTCTGAAGCAAAAGTATTTTTATTTTATAATATAACTTATTTTAACCTACGCATTAAGGCCACTAATTTTCTCAAATAGGCACTTTGACTGACCGTGCACTGAGTGCCTCCGTCTGCAGACAAGCTTTCTGGCCACTGATAATTTCCGAACATCAAGCACACTGGGGACCCCATTGGTTCATTTAGAGGGCTAATTCTCAAACAGTACGTGCCCAAAGCAAAATTTCAGGCCATTTTTAATCCTTCATTCTCTTCATCATTAATCATACACCTTAGTGTTACCTATGAGGGCTTGGTTCAATTTTTCCGCCAGTCCGTTCGAACGAGGGGAATATGCGTCGGATATATTATCTATGTGAGTAGGTTACACACGTCATTAAATATATTGGCGAACTGGCTTCCCCGGTCCGAGATGAGCCTTTTTATAGACCACAAACGGAAAAATTTCGCCACTAACACATTCAAACACCAGTCGACCGTCGCCTGCTAAGAGGTAGGCGAAGGAATTACTTACTACAATACTGTCGATAAAAAACAACATAGAATTGAATTCCCATACTGTAGGAACTTACCACAAATCCACATGAGAGTGTCAAACTTTTCCGTGACTTCCTTAAACCTGCCGAATTCTGGAGATATCTTCTAACGCTTTTATTTTTTTGACAGACTCACACTCGTATAAAATTTCTTTACTCACTATGCATGAATCGAAGGCAAAATCCGCTTCTCAGAATTTAGTCAAGTCCGTTAATTCCCAAGTGTTTGTGATTATGTATTTTCCTATGACATCATCCACCATGATTTTCCATCCATACCAACATAATCTAGCTTTTGCCTGTGGAATGTCAACCGCCAGACAGCTCCTCCCCGATGGATGAACTCCTTTAACAGCCTCAACCACTAGTTTTCAGCCCCTTTATTAGGTCTCTTATTATAACCATCAGTCTCCTGTTCTATAGCTATCTCTTTGAAATCTACCCCATCCTGAAATGTCTTCATCATTCCATTAACCCGTTTTTTACTGTAATATAGCATTTATTACCAAATCATCAAATCAATTATCATCACCAAGCTCTACTATATCATTGTTATCCATTATTATACTACTACTTACTCTACCGCCATTATACCACTATTACCATCATTATTACTACTACTACTTACTACTACTACTACACGACCGCCATGTATTACCACTATTACCATCATTATTACTACTACTTACTACTACTACTACTACTTACTTACTACTACTTTACTATATGCTTCATTATATTTTTATTTATTATATTATATTATATTATTATTATTATTATTATTATTATTGTTTATTATATTCATTCTCATTATATTACCGCTTTTATATTTTTATATTATTAGTATATTATTATTATTATATTATTATTATTATTTATTATTATTATTATTATTATTCACCGCTTTTATTATATTTTTTATTATTATTATTATTAATTGTCATTATTATTAATATTATTATTTTTCAGTTATATTATTATTATTATTATGATTATATTTTATATATATTATTATCATATTATATTATATATTATTATTTTTATATATTATATTATTAATTATATATACTCCAGTAAGTCTTGTTCTTTTAACGATCGGGTTAAAGGGCTCAACCCTCCACTACGGAATTCAGAGAATTCCATCCACTAAACCCCTCCTCCAGTTAACTCGTCTCCATATATTTTGTTTTGGCCGCGCCCACTCCCCATCTTTATACAAGCCATGTCAAGCAACTCCCCTAGTCTCTTATAAATGCTTATCCTTTCTTAGCCAATTCTGTTTAAAATACTCGGCCAATGTATCTTTAGCCTTAAACCTAATTTAAATCACACTTTCAAAAATTTGCGAATGGCATTTAATAAATATTCCCGAATATTATAATCTTTGTGGCCACTCTTTTTGTGTATAAGCTGTTGATCAACCCACTGTTACTGGTACAGATATTGACTCTCCTATTTGCAATTAATAAGCATATTTTTGTAAACTGATATTGACGCATAATAATTCCTTAACTAACTGTGGTAGTGCCACTTCCACCTCAGTAAGTATAGTACTATAAAGCGCGAAAATCTTTGTTTTATTTTCTTCCCCCATAAGTGCGCTGGTCATTATAGTAAGCTCCTAACTTCGTGAAATAGTAACTTCAGTTGTTCATCAGAACGACAAGTAGGTGGCGCTCACCATCGCTGCTTAGCTTCTTGAAATGCCCGGTCTGCTTCCATCCCAAAGAAATCTTTTTCGAGGAGGCGGGTTTTCCTTCAACATTTTCCGTTTAGGGTTTGCACAATTGCCGCTCCGACTAGTCAGTCGCAGAGTTATATAGACCGAGTAAAGCCCTAACTGTTATAGTTGTCTTTCGCAACATATCACCACGCCATATCTTCTCTTTGCTAGCTAACGCCCTTCTCGCTTAATGTTGAAAACCTAAAAATCTGTTTCTCCGACCCAATACACATCTCTAGTATACAGTTATAAATTTCATATTATCTTAATCTCTCAAAACTTATCTCCAAATTGCAAATGTTCTCAGGTCGAACTGGCTAATTAGACAAATGTCATCTTAATAAACAAAAAACATTCTGGTTATAAATCCTCCCAAGCAAGATTACATGAAGCGCTGAAGCACTAGCAAAACACTTAGCCTTGTATTAAATATGTTAAAGCTGTATTACCAAAAGAATCAAGTAATAGTAAATATTCTTGTTTCCTCGCTACTCACGTTATAGTAATGCTTGCCGAACGTCTACCTTCGTTAAAAACTGCAATGTTCAATTGCAATATAATATCCTTAATCTTGGTAGGGGTAAAATTTCAGAGGTTGATCTTTGGTTCAATAACCTCAAATCAACTAGACGAACTCTCCCGTCCGACTTTGGCAAAAAACTAGTTGGGAAACCCCAATTGCTTCTCCCCCGCGAAATGACCCCTGCGTCCAATAATTTATTGATTTCCTCCCTTGCTTTCTCAAAAAGATGTGGAGCTATGCTTCTACCTCAATTGTATCGGCGGGCCGCTGACATCCACATGGTATGGGTAATTTGCCGCCAATTCGCACAAAATTTCCTCCTTCAAAGGACATTCTTCTCTCTCCCCTCCCCCCTCATCAACAGTGCAATCTTCATCCCCCCTTCCAATAGTACAATCCTTACTCCCCCTCCCCCTCCGCCTATAGTTTCATTTACTATCAAGTCGTGACGAGCGACGAGTGTTCCTACACACTGTCAAAATAAGGCTCCGCCCCCTTTTCTCCGTACTTTTGTACAAATAAAAGCCCATCTTTTGAGCTGATCATTCTTTAAATCTAAAATTAGGTGCTTTATAAGGATTTACGAACAAAAGCTTGTATCTTTCAATTAAATCATTAATAAATTTCATATGTCGCCAAAGCTATATTTAAAGAGACCAGGGCTATGGGATCAGAGTTCCCGAACCATGCTTGGAAAAATCCAAAAGCTTCATTACAAGAGAAATACTACGTGCTCGTGCTGGTAATTAGTAAAAATGGTACCTAAAGTCAATGATACCGTGTTTTTGCGAAACGCATGCCTAAGACATTGATTCTATATCTGAAGCGTAGCATGCAAGTCATAATCTGCCCAACCCCAAAGTCAACTTTTAGTCATTTTTTTATAAATTAATGATAGCAGCCTCCGTCGCGCCCTGGCCACCTCCCTTATATCGGGCCTCCTCCTCTTATTCCCTAACTTCATAGCAATAAAAGGTCGGCCAACTCCCACAGTCTGAGTAAATAATCCATTGTAGTTGCGTCCAAATCATAATACAATTTAGTTCAAAAACTACTTCTTTAACTCAGCAGCAACGATTTTAGATTGAGTGCCAAAACATTCCACCACAGCATTATCAGACAATGTCACAATGCATATTTCTTAAATTAATGATCCCTCAGCTGATATCGGAAGACAGAAGAATCTCTTCATCTCTAAAACTAATACAATTCATTTTCAAAGGGAATTTCGCCCCTTCCATTAATTACAAAAAAATTTTTAATCATTATTTTATCAATAAGTATAGATTCACAAGTCAGAATCGCCTCTCCATTCCCGCCTTCTCCCCAGTAACTGGGGTAGGGGGTGACTCCGTCGGTGGAGGCAGCGACTCATTCACAAAGCTATTGCTTTCAACAAGTCACAGCGTTATTATTTTCAATACAATTATAAGAACTTACAAAACCGTTATTGCCATCACTACGACTATCATTCCTAGTTCTACAATCATTATTATTATTATTGCATTGTTATTAACCTCATCATGCGTTGAGTTACAATTTAAAGTTGAAGATGACTCTACTCTTACTGACTCAGTGACAAGCGACTTCTGTGGGGGAGAGGGTGAATCACTAGGAATCCCCCCCCTCCTTGATCATCCTTACACGTGATATTTCTTACTCCTCTTAAATCTATCTTAATATAATAAACATATTCCATCATACCCACATATAATATGAATTACCAATTATACTAAAACTATACTACTGTATGGCATTAAGATTAGCAGCTCATTATTATTATAAAATTATTATAACCTGAACAATGCGATTATTATTTATAATTAATTGTTACAATTAATATTTTCTTAACATAGTAATTTATTATTTATAAAATCTCAAAATTTTTGGTCCCCCATCTTCTCTATTATTTCTATAATTACGACTAAAATTTCTACTGTTATTATGATTATCGTTATAATAACAGTTCTTCTACTATAGTTAAAATAATATTCCCCCGCCCAGCAAATTTGATTTATTATACAAAATTACAGGTCAAACAATCACAAAGTTACTACTTCACAAAAAGCGTCGTCCCCCCCCTGGCCCGGGAGTCGCCTCTACGACAGCCTCTTTCCATTTTTCGAATGTTGCTCTGTATGTGGGTGAGAGTTCCGGGGTTGCGATACTTCAAGGTGTACATTGACCTATCGGACCTCACATCGAAATGAATGGTGTCAAAAATTCCTATGAACCTACAAAGCCTTCTTACTGGCCCAGCTTGCAACTGTATAAGTTGATCGTTGAAATCTTCCTCTTGAATTTTGATCATTATTGGTGGTGGGGGAGTTCTTCGCATTCTGATTGTCTTAGCGAGCTCTATGACGCTCTTGGCTAGTGATCTCATCTCTTCACGATTTTTCATGAGAGATTATCAGTCGACTTATCTCCCTCTTCTTGGGTCGAAGTCTCTTTGTTGGGTGGCTTGGTGACTTTCTCTGCTGGTTGTACGGCGTTCACCGATTGCCATTCGTTTCTACCCCCCGCGGGGATTGGCGAGCCCGTGGAAAAAAATTTTTAAAATGTCGTCGGCAATGTCAAGCCTGCCTCGTCTTCATGGAACTTGTCAGGAGTCGCGATTACGGCGATCTATAATGGTGAGCAATCTGTAAGAGAAAGAGTCTCTAATGAATCTGGATCTATTCCGTTATTGAAATCGAAGTGATAATCGAGCTGTCTCTTTTATTCTCACTGACATATCGGATGGGCTCTCCCTCCCTCAGCCCTTGATCGAAAACTTCTCTATCTGCATTCTTAGCGATGGTGCATAGATTTTCTATTACCTTTACTAATTTAGTATAACAATCATCTTTTAGGGGAAGTTTCAACGAATGTAATCTTGCTTGGTAATTTTGATGCCAAAAGTCTTACCCTCTCCTTTTGATCGGATTTCATTAAGATAAAGATCATTGTTTGTCTCGAATCCACTCTAAGCCTCAATTCGTCTGTCAAGGGGGAATAGCATAGCAGGGAGATCTATTTTTCTCCTTTCTCCCATAAGATAGGGAAGGTGACTCTTCACAAGTTTGCTGCTCATGCTCTCCTTGGATTCCCGCTTCCACTCGTCTCGTATATACGATCACCTTCTTCATTACCCCTCGCAGGAGGGGCTACTTGAGGAGGTGAATGGGTCTTGTACGCATTGAACCGAGATCACGATACTACGTTGCCTTCTCTTCTTTTGAACTCTGATCACTTTCTTTTTAAACTCGCATCTAACGGTTTTTTTTTATTTTTTGTTAAGGGAAGTTTTAGCCTATTGTGAAATAGGGTTTCTTTCACGTTTTTCGGGAATTTGACTGTTTTTTTTTTTTTTTTTTTTCACTTCACGTCTTAATTATGCACTGTTTGAATTAATTCACTGTTTGACACTCTTCACATCAGTTAGTATGGGTGTTCAATGTCACTCTGGGGTCACCATTCTTTGTAATAACCCTTTGACGAGTTAATACAGTGATAATAAAAAGAGTAATTACTTTTATTCTTTTATCACTAAGACATAATAAATCACATAGTTAGAATTTAAATGATAGATTGTAGAACAATTTTAACATGCACATCATTTGTTGTTCAACACAATAGGCAATTCACAGTCATTAATAAAATGGTTGAAAGTTAATATAATAATTTCTACAATCAAAACACAATTTTCGCGTTCTTGCATTGAGCCGGACTCCAAAATGCACCTCTTTTTTGTATCTTAAGGCGCTTACGCCTCTCCTCTCCCTCGAAATGCCAGCATTCTGCAGGCGCATATAGCCAGTGACTCACTCTCACACAAAATAGTTGCCATACAAAATTTGTTAATATCTTATAATAATAAAACTTAATAGTTAAAACTGTGTACATTTCTATTATGAG
>JABUQX010119215.1:25000-27877 GCA_015478945.1 Trachelipus rathkii | reverse complement strand
ATATATTTAATATGTCCATCTACAATTTTTTTATATATGATTTCCGCTGAAGGAAGAGTCTGTGATCTTATATTAAGCATTAACACTCATGTAAACACATCTCGAGGAACCTTGAATCTCCTAACTTTGATGTTCTATGGTTTAAAATCTTTCTCCATACTACTACAATTATTTTGTGTTTCTGATACTGCTCCCTTAATTGAACAGATTTTTTAAAATATTTTTTTTTGAAATACTCTTATTACTTCTCATGAGACTGCTACTTCTTCCCATCCAAATGCCAAGTTCCTCTATTTAGGGGATTTCAACGTACAGCACATCAGAGTGGTTTGGTTCTCTCATACTGATGCTCGTGAGAGACGCCAAAACATTCTGTATTTTCAACGATCTGGAACTGTTATTTAAGGAATCTACACATATTACAGATCGAACTAACCAATTCTTGAACTCGCTGACTTTATGTTTCACTACTCCTTCTTGATATAAATACATAATGTCTCTCTATCGGTAGTTACTGCCTCTCTGGTTCCAGCTATTAAGTAATTAAACTGATTTTATGAGTAGCTCCAAAACATGCCCTTAGCTACTTTCTTGCACTTTAATAGGCTATCTGGGGGGGGGGTATTTGCTTAGCTCTTTTGTTAACAATTCTTGGAATGAATTCTTTTTAACTCGGAGGTATGCTTCGGTGAACTGGCTGAAAAGTTGAGGCTGTAATCTCCGAGAGATGAGCAAGCTCATTCCATCTTCAACTAATCTTTTCTACCCAAAATCCATGATTCGATGGAGCATGTTCCTCGCCATTCAAGAGAGAAACATTGCGTATCGGGCATTGGAAAACTCTCGTTCTCCTGTCACTTTTTAAGTATTCCCATTCGCCTAGAATTCGTTGCAGGGGAATACTATTTCGACAGGCTAATCCTACTTGGGTCACTAAAATTGAAGAGTGTGTAAACCTGATTGTTCTCCTACTGCTAAAAATTCTGGCCTCATGCCAAAAACTTATATAAAATTTTGTAAATCTAAAAGTATGATTAAAGCACACTCATACGTGAAAAGGCTATCTCTTCGACCTCCATTTTCATCTAATTCTACCCAGGACGATTTCGGTATCCCTCCTCCTACTCCTTCTCCTCTCAGGTTTCCCACGTCTCTTCCTGCGATTACTCATGATCAGTGGAGGAGGTCGAGACTTTGAAGATTAGGAAGACTAGTGGGCCCGGATAGCATCCTTCCCTGTTTTGATGAGTGATGCACAATCTGAGCGGCACCTAATCCCCGTTAATTCTATCTCTATGCTTATACTATACTTTCCTTAGTGTCTGGAAGCCGCATAGTCCAGTCAACCCTGAAAAAGGGAAGCCACTCTGATCCTTCTAACTATCTTCGTACACTCTCACCTGTATTCTATCTAAAACCTTTGAAACTCTTTTTAAAAACCATTTCCTGGAACATCTAGAGTCTTATTCCCTTCCTTCACATCATCAGTATGGCTTTCGACGCTTGATGTCAACTGGTTAACATTTACTTTCCTTTCTAACTGAATTATGGTCTTCTGCCCTTAGGGACTATGGGGAGTCTTTGTGTAGTAGCGCTTGACACTCAAAGCGTTTTGAAATACGTAATGGACAAACGCGTTATTACTCTCTAGACCTTCCTTGGTTTATCTCCCATCTTTTGTTTACTCTTTAGTTTCTCTCTGATCGCTCTATATCAGCACATGTTGAAGGAGTAACTTCTTCCTCCTTTCCTGTTATTTGTGGTGCTCCTCGCAAGGTTCTGTTCTATCTCAAACTTTTATTCTACTTTCATAACGATCGTCCTCACTGCATTTCTAACTATGATCAACCTTATAGCTCAGAGTTCAAACTCTTAAAATAGGCCCTTTCCAAATCTGCCCTCTTTTTTGCATCTAGAGTTGCCCTCTCGTCTTCAGCTTTCCCGTTGGGGGCACAGCAACCTTGTGAAATTCAACTCTTTTGAGAGAACCAACTTCTTTACATCTCCTGCTCTCTAAGAACACATCTCTGCTTTTTCTATTTCCTGTCAGACGGCTCTAGCGTCTCACCTTTGTCATCATAACACAGGTCCCCCCCCCCTTTGGGTCTTTGAACAAAATAATTCCCCCCAAACAAACTGCAGGAAACCACATAAAAACAACGGTTGCTTAAGGTGGCCTCAAAAAGAAGCTGGGAGTTTGTTCTTTTCAGGTTGCGGAATTTTTTCCTCTGCAAGCAGATGCTCAGTTTATTAAGGTCTATTTGCTCTTGTTTGGATTATTTTTCTCACATTTGTCGGGGCTTCGGTTCCGCCCTTCTATTGATTAAGGTTGAGTCTAAAGCTGAGAGACTAATAAACTGTCTCTTACTTTCAAACTCCCTTGACATTCTGCGATGTCACTTTGGCGCACTATTTCTTTTCTATAGGTACTACGACGGAAGATGCTCGGAGCATTTGGCCTCTCGCTTTCCAACTCAATTACGTCGCTCACGTAGCATAATTTTTGTATGTGTATGTGTGTGTGTGAGTAATTTATTATTTTGTTTCACTCTTACTTATTCTTTCTGACTAGTTGCCAAGTTTTAATAATGTACTTTGCAATCGAAGTTGCCATGCTGAGGATTTATTTCTCAAAATTAAGAAGGAAAAAAAAGAAGAAAGGCAAATGAAAGATTTTGATGAAATTTGTTATTTCTTTGTCCCCAATTTTGTTAGTGAAAATCGTAGAAAATATTTGTCTTTTGTTGAAAAATTTGAAAGTATCTATCTAACACATTAATTACTTTAAATAAGACTTATGTGTTAAATGTAACAACATTAATGTTAATAAATAATGGACTAATGTATTTCACAAATATTTTAATCTTTATGTTATTA
>JABUQX010119215.1:0-7500 GCA_015478945.1 Trachelipus rathkii | reverse complement strand
GTGCTTGAACGCCTTCAGGGAATACATGGCATTCTGCTTGGGTGCTCCTTGATTACAGGAGCAACCAAACTAAAGGTTCTTAGTAACGACACCTTAACTCAAACAGATCTATTGCTACCGAAATTTGCCCCAATAATAGGACGGACAAAATTTCACTCGTCCCCCCCAGGGTTTTCTTGAAAACCAAAGTTTGAGCGTAATCCCTTTTGAAAATAATGATTATGCCAAAATATTGTTTAGAACTTCATTTTTTTCTTGTAAAGGAGATAAAATTAGATTGTTTTCACTACGGCATAGCTACGTTTGAATTGTAAGAATCGTTTCATTCAAGTAAAGACTCGGCTTTAAACTTTACCCCGCCGCTGATGGAACCCAATGTCGAAAAATCTTAAATTTAGAATACTTGCTGCTATTACTATCCTATGAATGAATAGGTTTAGACTTCGTTTATTAAAGTACTTCCTAACGTCTTTTGTAGGTACTAAAATTTGTGCAGTAGATGGCCTGGTGATACCGATATTTGAAAATAAACAGGAAGATTTCAAATATATTTATTTTAATACAATTTCAAATGCAAATGAAACTACAAATATAGAAATTTTATATATATATATTATATATATATAATATATATATATATATAAATTAACTATATATATATGCTATATTAATATAATCATATATATATATATATAATTACACTATAATATATATAATTTCAAAATTTGATGGAAAACCGAACAAAAGATTTGCATGTAACAATAGTCTATAATTTTTTTAGCTTTATATTATATGACTATATCATATAATATATAATATATATTATATATATATATATATACTAATAAGTATAATATATATATATATATTATATATATATATATATATGTATATATATAATGTAACAGATAGGTTACCTTACGCCCACACGGACGGGAGCTCGGGAATCAAAGAAGAAATTTCAAGGTAGCCATCATGGAATACATCAGATGTTTGGGAGCAAATAGACCTGGACCTGACCTAACCTAACCTTAGACCTAATTTCGCCCCTAGAACATAAAGAAAAAAAAATTCATTTTCGCCCCTAGAACATCTATTATGTATCATAGATGTACCTGTAGATTTTTTTTTTGGGATCCGACCTCCAGTTCCGTAGTGGCGTTAAGTAACTGTCTGTCTATACTATAATTATAATATATATATATATATATTATATATATATACTATATATATATTTATAGTAAAGATATATATATAATATATATAACTATGATATAGATATATATATAACTTACTAGGCCTTTACATTTTACCGCTTTCGCTAGCCAGAAAACAAGATAAAACTGTCCCACTCGGATATTTATGGGAAATTAACGATACCAATTGATAATTGTAAATATTACAATCATTAGTTGTAAATCGATTATTTGTATTAGATATGATGAAATACAAAAGTAACAAAACATCGGATCAGTATTGGTTCAAACTTAATATTTCGTCGGTTGTTTCAAGTGGAGTTGTCAGGGTAAGTTTAGAAATGAATGTAAGTGATTTGTTTTATATATGCCAAAACGATTGGAGCTTACTAGTTTGTTTAAGCAGTTTTTAGTTTGTAACAAGATGTCCAAGTAGCAAACGGTACAATGTAACGTTAGATTTTAAGCTCAAAAACAGTTGTAGACTGATTTAACTTTTTCTGTGAGGTGTATATATATTATTTTTTGGCCGCTACTAAAATGTCTATCAGTAAAAGTTAGAGGCTAGTTTACGCACAGGGCATCAGTAACTCTTTTTAGGATACAGCGTGAGCTGTTAACGAGCCCCCTAAAATGGAGTAATTTACCCTTTTTAGGAGCTCGAGCCGATGGGGAACTTTTATTACCCCGGAGGGGATGTCGAGATAGAACCCCCGGACACCCCCAAAGACCAAAGAGCGAGGGTCCGGAAACCAATCCCCGGAGAGGGATTATCCCCTCCGCCCATATCAAGTTCCACCTAGAGCCGAGAGACCCCGACTACCTTACATTCCGGGGCGATCACGACTCGTGCGGTATAATTCGCTTAGTGGAATATACCCCAAGAAAAAGTAATAAATCCCCAAAAAATGCTGTACTTTCTGGACCATTTATTTCGCAACAATCTATTCGTACTCTGAAAAATCTCAAAACCATTTTGGGGACATTCTGACATTTCGACTAAATCAATTTATATAGGATACATCGTATATATATATATTATACTCAACACCTACCATGAAATAATATATATATATATAACTACCTTACTATAAATATATGGCCAGCGTCCTAAGAGCAAGCTCACCAATCCAATCTCTAAAAAACTACAACAGCTACCGGAAAAGGAATACATTGCTGGAATCCTGGCAAATTTTACCGAGGAAACTGTGAAAAAAAAAAAAAAATCATATCTTCGAAAACTACCTAAAAACCGTAAAGCAGGCGCAAATGAAATAATTTGTGAATCCTTGTCTAAAATTTTGGTTAGGAAAATGTAAAAAAAAAAAAAAAAAAAAAAAATTAAACAAAAATTGGCTTTTTTTGGGGGGTGGCTATATAACATATATATATATATATATATATATATTCCTTATATAATATACGTTATATATATATAATTAATAATAGATATAATTTATATGATAGATTATATATATATTATAATATATAATATATAATTGATTATTTGCTAAGATATTACACCGGGCAATTAAGGGGGCTGAGCCCGACGGGGACACCCGGGGGACGTATTCCATACCCCGTAGGGGAGGCGGAGGAACCCCCCGCGACACCCAAATTACCAAAGAGCTGGGTTCGAAACCCTCCCCGGAGGGGCGGAATTAGTCCTACCCCGTAGTTCCCGAAGCCCGACGGACCCCGACATGCCTGCCATCGGTGACGGTATACCCTTGGGTTTCTTTAGTAAAAAAAAAACAAAAAGCAAATTTATTAGAAAGTCTATTTGATTTTAACGAGTAACACATTAAACAGGTCTCTAAATAGAGCCCTCGGAATTCATTATTACTATAATTATTAACAATAATTTTTTTTATTTTTTTATTTTTTTTATTTCATTTTCGCTGGAAATTTTAAGAGGATTCCAAAAATGTATTCCTTTTCGCTGTAGACTATTGTAGATTTTTGAGATATAATTGTATTTTCTTATTTTCTTTTTTACCATTTTCCGCACTAAATATTGGACCAGCATTCCAGCAAATGTATTCCTTTTCCCGGTAGCTTATTGTAGTTTTTGAAATATAGATTGTGCTTTCTAGAGGCATATATATATAATAATATATGATATATATATATATATATTATATTTATATATATATATATATACTTTATATATATATATATATATATAATATATATATATATCTATATATATATATATATATATAACTATAATATATATACGGTACCTAACCTGTCAATTTTAGTATCGATAAACAGGTATCGATTTTCGATTTAATCAAACCCAACAACATATCGAAAATATGAACTCTAAAAAAAAAATTTTGTCGGCTCCGAAAAAGTAAAAATTTACAATAGTTATATATATATATATTATAAATATTTACCAGTTTCTATTGTTAAATATATATATATAATATATAATAATATATATATGTAAAGTTATTTTTTTTTTTTTTTTTTTTTTGAAAATTTTCGCTACATATTTTATGTAATCGTTTATTACATATTTGAATTGAAATTTGATTTAATTTGTGCAAGCCACACACCTGCCTTGTGTAGTGGACTCAAGAAAGTGGTTTACTAAGTCATATCGACAGCTTTTGCGGTGGGACATGTTGGACCGCCTTGTCTTTGCCTTTTTCTTTCCACTCTGATCAAAGAACGAGTAACCTCTCTTCTAAATTCTAAATCCTTTAAGAAGGATTGAGGTACTAGTATAATCTAAAGGCTGTTACAATAAACAAATTTAGAATGTTCGAAAACACCTTCCAACACCACTTTTTGGACCTTATCATTGGCCTATAAGAAGCTAACATCCTATCATACACATCATGTGTATGAGACACGGCTGAGTAACAATCTTTTTGTGCTCTTGCTTCACACGCCTTTCTGTTGCCCGAATTGAATTTGCGCCATAGTAGTTACTATTTTCATTCCATTTTGCACACACAACTTTTCCATCTGACTTGAATAAATTTACTACTAAGATTGATAAATTGTTGTTTGGCTTTCTAAGACGCTTCCTGTTGAATTTTCTCGAATGACCACAATCTCGAATCGTTTTAGCTTCACCTAAAATCCCAATCAAGTTCAAGTTTATGATAGTAAAAAAAATATCAAAAAAACAAAAGTCTATAAGGGTCAGGAATAAGTTCAAGCAATTTCATTTAAAACACGGGATATCCTAAAGAGTACGTTTTGTTCTCCCTCCTGGCCACGCAATAAATGTAAAAAGTTGTCATGAAGTATCCATTCTGAGCGCAATTCAATCCACTTTTATAACCAAATTTTACTGGTTTTTTCGCAATAAATGTATTGTGCACTATGGTGCGTGATATGGGAATCATAGCCCTCGATCAAATGGCCTTAAGATTTATGGAAAACGAAAATCCTTCGTAATTTTTCATAGCATATCTAGAAGTGGCATACAGCTTAACGCAACTTTAGAGTAGGAGAACGGTGCTTAAGCAGCGACACTGAAAATACTTTTTGAATGGATCGAAAGTTTTCCCCTACTCCAGATTTTTAGCCAAGATTGGGAATTTCTAAAGTCCGTAACCTGCTTGACCCAATCTCTTCTCTCCCATCATCTCTCTCTCTCTCCTCTCTCAATATACTATATATATATAGCTAATATATATATATAATATCATATATATATATCTCGCCTATAATATATATATATATATATATATATATATATATATATATATAATATAATAGTATATACTAATATATATAATATATATATAATTAAAATATCTTAATAAATTCTTGAAAAACATCGCAAATTCGGTATACTCAACTCCCCCCCAACGTTTCCATCTTTTGGGACATCACTGAAAGTGCTACTACAGTTCCTTAACATTTTACTTGACCGTGATTTTCTTAAATGATATAACCTTTAAAATATACTTATTTTAAATAAAAATTGTTCAAAATTTTATTAAAAGACCTTTTTGTGCTTTAAATTAAGCAAACATAAGTTTTTTAAAAATATGTCAAAGTATAAGAAAAATATATTAGCTATAAAAACATAACATACAGTATCAAAATAACCCGTCTCTTATAAATTTTAAACAACAAATTAGGAATCCACAAACATATCCAATCCTATTAATTCAAGAAATCTTCAAAATATTCGAGATTTTCATAGGTTTTAAAACCATAGTTCCTATAAACGCTGGAACGTCTTAAATGAAGATGAACGTTTAAATGAAGACCCCGGTTAATTGAATTTCTTCCAGAACATCGAATACTAACTCCATAACAATATTTGCAATCAATATTGAAGCTATAAACAAGTTACTTTTTCGGCTGCTTTATTCCAAATCTCAGGGCTCTTATCCACAGCTGATTCCATATTTGATTGCTGTTAAGACAAACCAGTAAGCTTCAGTTTAAGAAGTCACTGTGGTCGCATTTCTGCACGAAATTGTGACGAAATCTGGATATAATCACTTTCCTAACCGAGGCGGTAATGCAAAACAAAAACGGCCCATATGTTAATAATTGCATTGCTTTGCAAGTTATCTGCAACCCACTTAGGATTCGGCTAGATGCGACAGGTTGTAGCATCCTATTTGGAGCACTGAGGTTGAGGCGAAGCATGTGCAGGTGCTAAAGTCGGAAGAAAGGCATGTTACAAAAACTAAAGACGTTACTAAAAGGCAAACACTAGTGGCAGCATCTTCTTTCAGCCACGATTAACTTGACAGTCAATAGAATAAAAGGAGAAAAGTTGCCACATGTTCTTTCTTATATTCATGTTAATTTTATAACGTTTCGAATTTGTCTTTTAATTTTTTTTTATTTATTTTATTAAGGGGCTCGAGGCCTCCCGGTGGACGAGGGGGGGACGAAGTCCCCCCGTAGCGCTCTCCCCCTGAGCCAGCAGACCCCTGACTCTTGCTGACATCTTGCGATTTGATCTCGGTATTCCTCTTACGTTTGTCAAAAAAGAAGATAATCTTTATGGCACCTCGTTCTATTGCCTTTGAGAATAATTAGAAACAAAAAAAACAATACATCGCATCGTTCGAATTATATATCGAGTTAACATCCTTTGTTAACAGCGAAAGTTCCGGGAGAAAATGCTATATCACAAGTCTAATTGTATATAGTATCTCATTATTCAGACACTTTCCTTTTAGTATTTAACAGGAGGTATTAACTAACAGATTCTAGTTTTTACCATTATTTTATTTAAAAAAAAAAAAAAAAAGAAAAAAAAAAAAAAACAGCAACAAAAAAGGCTGAACATTCCGCTCACAAATACCCAAAATCCCGGTATTACAAAAAATTTTAGTTTAAAGAGCATACAACTTATGTTTTTGTCAGATACAACTTACACAACGTTATATAATAATAAATAATAATAATAATATCATAATAATAATAATAATAATAATAAAATCTAGTACCCCTGCCCCCTACATACTTCTCAAATTAAAAATGAAAAAATGTCTTCGATTTCTGCCGTTCTTAGCCATGGTTTATCGTAACAGTGAATCACACTTACGTCTCTGGGCAATAGCAAACTCATTTAGAAAAAGTTCTGTACATTTGTTTTATTCAAATTACCAATGACGTTTTCTCCACATAGAAACTATCAGAGAAATATCTCGTGAATTCAGTCTTCCCCCTAATCTAGTAGTTTATTAAATTTAATTTTTGGTTAATTTTAATCGCAGAATGTATATAGATATGCGAACACAGAATCAGCCTGTTTATTTTCGTTATTTTATCACCTTAACCTAACCTAGGTACCCAACCCCGCGTGGACCCCCTTTAAAATTTTTTTAAATTAGACTCGAAATTAAAATCTAATAGTGCACATCAAATATCTACATTTATTCTCAATTTCTCATTAAAAGTTTCCTATTATTTGGGGACAAGGGAACGTATTTTATTAATATATTTTTTAGTAGTTTCTATACAAAAACTCGGAAACCCAGCGATTCAAAATCACCCCCAGTTTTCACCCACATCGCAACCTTCTGGAAATTTTTCATAAGCGCTTTCATATTAATTTCTTACATGCTTTCGATCATCTTTTCTGATTTTAACTGCAAAGATTTCTCTTAACGGGCGTCGCGGGCCCGAGGGGTTCGCGGACGCATTAAGAATCAACTAATCCTAACATAGACCATAAAGGAACAACTTACTTATTAATATATCCCCTATTAAATAATATATATCCTTAGGATATATATATATAGCCTTATATATAGTAT
This sequence comes from Trachelipus rathkii, assembly GCA_015478945.1. Taxonomy (NCBI): domain Eukaryota; kingdom Metazoa; phylum Arthropoda; class Malacostraca; order Isopoda; family Trachelipodidae; genus Trachelipus; species Trachelipus rathkii. The sequence goes on along the minus strand of JABUQX010119215.1, from coordinate 47 downwards.
ATTATATACTCCTTCTAATTTTTTATACCTCTTCCTCTTTTTTTTTT
>JABUQX010119214.1:0-20000 GCA_015478945.1 Trachelipus rathkii | reverse complement strand
TACATATTTCGAACACAAGAGTATTCATAAGTATACTAGAGTTGATGTAGGTAGAAATGGTTTCCAAGTGAAAAGTATGATGAATTTTGTGTTGGTGAAGAAGGATATGATGGATATTAAATCAGTGAAGGGGCTGGGAATGGGAATATTAGATCACTTTTTAATTAAGATTGTCAGTGGGATGATCTATGGAGAGAAAAGAGGTAAGGAAGGAAGTAAGGAAATTTGAATGAGAAGTTTAGTGTACAACGTTTTAAGGAAAAGTATGTAAGAGCGCTTGAAAATGAAGAAAGTCTTAGTTAGTAATGCAAGAGGAGTATGTGTGGATATTCTAAAGTAGGAAGTGAGAATATCAATAGTGAGTGGAGTTGAATGAAGAGGTAATGCAAGTGGTTAAAAGTAAAAGAGGTGTGCTGAATGGGTGAAAGCCAATGATGAGGTTTCTAAGGAAAGGTGTAGAAAAAAAATTAAAAACTATAAGTAGCATACATAGGAGGAAAAAAAGATAAATATGCCTGGAAGGAAGGTGGGACTACAAGGAATAGAAATCTTATCTAGAAGGAAGTACTGAAAGGTTAAGAAAGTAAGTGTTAGAGAATCTTCATAGAATAATGAATAAGATGGTATTTTCGTGAGTAATAAAATGAATGCAAGGAAAGATATATTTTTTACAGGTAACCATCACTCATGGACAGAGCCCTTTTCAAGGGGCAAAAATATGAATTAAAAACAAAAACATCGGAAAACCGGCCCAACACCAAAACCTAGCAAATCTCTGAGGTGAGCGCAGACGAACGCTTTTAAAAGAGAGAGAGTAATTGCAGCAAGTAAAATAGATGAATGAGGGTAGTTATGTAGAATAGCGGCTGGAAAAAAGAAGGCACACAACGAATAAACCAATGAGTTCCCATTATTCGCACAGAAAATATGAGAAAGCAGGGCACCCCTTGTGCTACGAGGACTACGCTATGAAAGTGGAATTTTGAATGAAAAAACTGTGCTAAGTGATTGAAGGACTGATTGGCGAAGAACAAGGTGCATTTAGAGGACGCAGAATATGTGCAGATCAAATCTTCACTTTGAAACAGTTGATTGAGAAAATGAAAGAAGAATAAATTGTATTTAGGTTTAATGAACTTGCAACAGACCTATGAGATGATTAATAGGGAAACTCTGTAGTAGATGCTAATGATGAATGTATGCTGATAGTGAAGCGTGTGTATGAATAAATGGAGGGGAAAGTAAATGGGTTAATATTAATTGTAGAGTGAGGGAGGGATGTGTTATGTCTCCATGGCTATTTAATTTGTATATGGATGGGGTGATGAAAGAGTTAAATGTTGGGGTGGCGTGAGAGGGGTTAGACTTGTGGAGGGTGCCCTGCTTATTGTGTGCTGATGATTTGGTTTTGCATGGCAAAACTGAAGAATGTTTGAGAGGATTGGTAGAGAGGTTTGGCAGGGTGTGTAAAAGGAAGTTTTTGAAAGTTTATGTAGGTAAGAGTAAGGCAAAGGTAGTCAGTGAGTCATCTGTGTTTAATCATGTTGGATGGTCAACAATTGGAACAGTATCCAGGTTTATATATTTATTCTATTCATTGGATGAAAAGGGGGCGGATGATGCATTGTTGTAGGAAAGTTGTGAATGGTATGAAGATAACTGGTGCAATTAAATCCTTGGTGAATGCAAAGAAACTAAGCCTTGAATGCGCTAGGGCTCTACACGAGGGTATATTGTTACCGGCGTTAATGCATATTAGTAAAACTATGGAAAGGATGGACGATAGTTGGTTGGTTAATCAGATTTATAGTGGTGAATGTGCTGGGAATCGACCGGCTAGGAGACTGAAGTAAAAGTGAATTGAGTCAGTAAAAGAGAGTCTGAAGGAAAAAAAATGTGAGTTTGGCTGAGGTGACGAGAAAGGTACATAATAGGAGTGAATGGTTGTGAACCTGGCCCACGGAATGAAACCTACATTGTTGAAAACCTCTAGCTGTGTTGTAAAACCCTAGGGTGAATTTTTGGCTGCTACTGTCCTCCACTTAAGGGTATGAGAGGATGGTGGGAGTGGGGGCTTTCCTTTCGACTTACGCCATGTTCTTCTTCTAGCTTTTCTGTTTTCGGTGTATGTTGCGCACCTCACCCCTAATCTGTGGAAAGGGGAAGATGCAGAAGAAGAAGACATATCATTCTTTATCTTCCCCGTGTATGTCCAAATGGGGGAGTGCTACATACAGAGGAAACAGAATAGCTAAATAGAGGAACACGAGGTATGTCGAAAAGAAAGCCCCATACTCTCCCGTCATACCCTCAAGTGCGAACCCATCACGGTCAAAAATCCATCCTAGAGCTTAACAACACCACGACTGACCCTACTGTGGTATCTTATCAATGGTTTATCCCCTTGGCCAGGCCCACAACCAAGCCTCCTCGCAAAATCACACTATTCACTCGTATTATCCACCATTCATCTCGCTTCTGTAAAATTCACATTACTTTCCTTCAGACATTCTATAACTAACTTAATCCATCTTTTCTTATGTCTCCCACCCGGTCGATTCCCAATACAATCACCTCTACACATCCGCTTAACCAACCGACCATCATTCATCCATTCCCTCTTAATACACTCATTTATTCTATCATTCCTCATTTTATAAATTCTTTTCACATCTAACACGCCCCAAATAATATCCATCTCAACAGTTTTGCTGCTATACTATAACATCGGTAACAAGAAACCATCATGCAGAACCATAGCGCAATCAAAATTTAGTCCACTTGCATTCACGAAATATTTAACTGCACAAGCCAGCCTCCTATCACTTATGACTTTCTTATTACACACTGCATTATCCCTTCCACTTTCAGTCTAAACATTTAAACTCAGATACTTGTTCCAGTTGTTCATCATCCAAGATAATTTACACTGCGTACTCTCCTCACCCAAATCACCACCTTACTCTTATCTATATTTACTTTTAAACCATTCCTATAACACACCCTGCCAAATCCTTCTACCAATCCTCTCATATTTTCTTCAGATTCGCCACATAAAACCAAATTATATGTATACAATCAACAGGGTACCCTCCACTCTCTTCCATTCTCCACAAGTCTAACCCACTCCCTCATGCCCCTACCTTCAAATCTTTCATCATCCAACCCATAAATAGATTAAATATCCATGAAGACATAATACATCTCGGCCTCACTCCACACTTAATATTATACCATTCACTATCTACTCCATTTATTTTTACACATGCTTCATTATCGGCGTACATAATACATTTGATTCATTCATAAGCATATCACTAACACCTGCTACAGAGCTTTCTTATTAATTCTTCAATACTCCTATTGCAAGTCAATAAAATCTTAATATAATTTGTACCTCATCTCTCTTATAATCTCACCCATTTGCTTCAATGTAAAAACTTGATCTACAGGTCCTCTACCAATTTTAAATGTACCACGTTCATCAACAATCAGCCTCTCAGTCACTCCACGCACTCATTCAACCAAAAGACCAGCATGTATATCTTCCAGGAAACACTCACTAAACTAATTAGTTCCTATAATTATATTTATCACCATTATCTTTATATAAGGATACTATCACTGCTCCCCTCCAGTACATGGAAACTATTCCTTCCACAAACGCTTTGTTACACAGCTTCCATATCCAGTTAATCACAATATCACCTCATTTTTGATCATTTCACCAGTAATTCCGTCTATACCTACTGATTTAACATTCTTTAACTTTCTCACTCTATCCATTACCCCTTCTCCTTACTAGTTACCTAATCCCAAAATATCTACTACATTGTGCATCATCAAACCAACAAACATTCACTAACACAAGCGCAGATTTTGAAGTGCTCTTTCCTAGCTGCTCACGGGGCCATTTTCAACAGTCACAAAAGCCCATTCCTATTGATTTTTTAATGAAGTTTCCTCTTTTTCTGAACTTTTCGTACTTCCTTCCAGAAGTGTTCCTTCTATTACCTTGTAAGTTTATATTCATCCACCTTTCCTTACACTATTTCTATCTTTCTTTCCTTTACTTGCGACTTTTAGCCTCCCCTCTTTTCTTTACTGTATATTTCAGTCTGCACTTTTCTTTCGAAACTTCTTCAATGGCTCTAAGTATATTCAACCACGCCTCCTTTACACTATCAACCACTTGCATCGCATTTTTGGCTCTTCTATTACACCCATTCACTATTGACCTTACTTCCACTTTAGCACAGCATATATTTCTCTTCTTACGCTACTAACAAACGTTTCCTTTATTTATTAAATTTTTCTCAGTTTCATCTTATTTGCATTATACCGACATTATATTTGTAAGTTTTTCACATAGCCAATCACCTGCAATTCTAACTTTTTAACCCTAATTCTCCCACTTCTTTTCCTTATATAAAACAATATAATAATCTGTTATTCCCATCACTAACCCTCTCACTGATAACACCCATCACACACTTCCACATATCCTTCTTTAAAAATGCAAATTCAATCATACTCTTCACTTCGATACCATCTCTACTTACAGTAGCTTTTCTAAACTTATGACTGATCATATGCAACATCAATCCATTACACATACAAGACAGATCTATCTCCTCACAGATATCAATCACCTTCCGATACTCCTCTTTACTCCCGTAACCCCAAAGATACCTGTTATACTCCTTCCCTTGCCTTGATCAACCATCCAGCCTTTAAGCTCCAACAATAACGACCCTAAAAACCAACCCTCACCCAGTCCAAAACATCATTCAAATTATCCCAGAAAATTTCTCTCTCCTCATCATCACTCTCAGATAGCCCATATGCTGCAACCACAAATTCTTAAAGTATAGAAAAAAACTTATATTTTACTATTAGATATTTAATATTGCCACAAACAAAATTCACTGATAGCTTTGTGGTTTAATTTACACATCTCCATAGAACTATCTTTGATAGGATTTCTACCATACTTTCGTCAATTCCCATTTCTTTTTCAATTTTGTTTCAGTCCCAACAAGCACAAGCATAAGTGATCAAATTCTACTCTTCTTTCTAAATACATTTGATCACCTGGCCTCCTTCTCTTCGCTATTTATTCCTCTAATTCTAATTCCTCTAATTTATTCTCTAATTTCTAAATGTATCCAGACATTTCAACACTGTCGAAAGTTACAAGATTGTTTACGGCGATCGTGACAAGTTCCGAGGCATGCATGAGCTCAATATCGACTATCACTTGGTAACGACTCTCTAACCCAGCTACTTCTGTCCTTTTAGTCAATTCTTACGACACGCAAGAATGTAATGATGCGAAATTCTTTCTCCCCACGTGCATAGATATATATATATATATATATATATATATATATATATATATATATATATATATATATATATATATATATATATATATATATATATATATCTTTATATATAACTAATAGACAATGTGAAACTAAATTAGTTTTGAAAAAAAAAGAGTTGATAAAGTGACATCGTTAATAAAACGGTTAAAACTGGGGGGATAAAGACCAAATAAAATAAACTTTTAAATAAAAAGAAGCAAAGTAAAGATGTATAGATAACGAGAGAGAGAGAGAGAGAGAGAGAGAGAGAGAGAGAGAGAGAGAGAGAGAGAGAGAGAGAGAGAGAGAGAGAGAGAGAGAGAGAGAGAGAGAGAGAGAGAGAGTAAACCGTTTACTCCTTCCTAATGGTCTCTATAATAATAATAATGGCAATGGATAAAGAAATGGATTGAAAATATCGTAGGTAGATAACAGTGAAGGAGTCATTTAGCTCCGATGCGAGACAAAAGAATTTCTTCCTCGGGTAATTAAACTCTTTTTCTCTTTTATTAATAATAAAAAAAAAACTTAACTCTAAACGGCAACAACGGAAAATATTCAAATAATTTTTTCCTTTTTCTTTAATTTTAACCTGCAGAATATTTTTGTTCAATATAATTTATATATATTATACACATTTGCAGCATTCTCATTCTACAAGTGCGGATGATATACATACATCATTAACACACACACACACACATATATATTCTTATCTTAATAAATATAATATTATTGTTATTTATATATTATAATGTTTAGAGAGCATATATAAAATATATATTATATATATATATAATAATAATATAATAATAATAATATAATAATAATAATAAAATAATAAATAATAATAATAATATAATAATAATAATAATAATATAAAATTATAATTATAATTTAAAAGGAGAAAAAAATGAATTTAGATAAGATTCTCTATCAAAAAAATAAAAATAAAAATAAAAATAAAAAAAATTAAAAAATTCAAATAATAAAAAAAAAATAAAATAAAAATAAAAAATAAGATAATAAAAGATAATGAATAATAAGAAAGAGACTTAAAATCTTCCGTTATTCGAAATAAAAAAAATATATTGCTCATCATTCAGTTATTAAGACTTTGCGTAAACAGAAAACGAAATAAAAAATTTTCTATATAATATATATAATTATATAATATAAATATATATAATAATATAATATATATATATATAATTATATATATATATATATATATTTAATTATAATATATAATAATATATATATATATAAATATATATTATTATATATATATTTATATATTATATATATATAATATATTAATAATAATAAATCTTGTATAACATATATATAATATATTTAAATTTTAATATAACGAGAAGTCAATAATTTACTTTTTTATTTATTTTATTTTCTTTTTTACTTTTTATTTTGGATACTTTTTTTTTTTTTGCCTTTCATAAAAATAATGTTAGAGAAGAGAATTAGATTCATCTTTAGTTTAAGCTTTCTTTTGGGATCTTTCTTTTTTGTTCTCCACTTCTCAGTGCCAACGTCTTGGCAACATGAACTGCGTTGACCTTACTTCACTTAGAGTCTACGTCACGATTCCTATTAATGGGCAAGTTATTGACTCGCTTCTTTTTTTTTTTTCTACATACTGTATTTTGTGTAAACGAAATATTTATAGTATATATATATATATTATAATAATATATATATATATATATATTTGAATTTTATTATTACTATTATATATTTATATATATCTGTATATTTGAAGATGTATAAGATTAACACCGTATAGGGGAAGGATATTAATTTTTTTCGATAAATCAGTTTATTAAATTTTCCTACCCATGCCAGAACAAAAACCGTTGCCGAAGATCTAAACTAAACTAACTATAAATATATATAATATATACATCTACGTAATATACTTCAATAAAACAGTAATGCAATTTGCATACGAATGCATATAAACAAAAATTTATGATGTGCATTGTTTGTTACGAGAGCTTATCGAAGCATGAAGGTTAAGTAATATCTGAGTTTTTTTACAATTATAAACTATAAATACCATATATATATAATATTAATTTATTAATATAATATATATATTATATTATATATATAATATTATATATTATATACTTATATTATATATTATATATATATATATATATATTATTATATAATTATGGTACCAGATGCAATTAATGTTTCCAATTAACCTTGAAACAACTTGTTTAAGATATATATATATATAGATATATATTATTTATTATATAATATATATATATATATATATATAAATATATATATATATATATAATATTATATATAATATCACATATATATATATATATATAAACTCTAACTTTTAGCCCGCTAACCTCTATTGAGAAGGACGATCCAAGGAATTGTCCACCATAGCTGCCCCCAAATCCGTCGAGCGGGTTTCAAATTACGTCTGGTCGTGAAATTCAAGTTTCAGGAGGTGATCCATGCCGTATTATCTGAAGGCACTTTGGACATAGAGGAGCACGCATTATTTTATTTCCTGAGGGAGGATGGCCTAGATGAAACGGGATAGGATCACTCTGGTTTGACGGTCCACGGACCACACTGTGGGATTTATTTCAGTCGGACGTGCTTGAAGTATGGTGGGGTTTGGATATTCAGAGATAGTTCTTTGTGTTATTTAAGTGTGAATGTGTTTGATAATGGGCGTGTTTCGGAGTTGGGGGGCTGGCTTGTTGTATATGTTAGAAGAATACATGGCAGGTGTAATTTTTTTATTTCTTAGTACCGGGGGACTGCTGTAATGTTTGGTGAAAGGGGGAGTCTATTGTGTGCATTTTGCTGTAATATTGACAGCCTATCATGTCGAGATGGGGTCTCTATAGGAAGGATTTTTGCTTCTGTTTGTGAGTGATGGATGGGAGTAGATGGGAGAAAACTAGTTATTATTCGTAGGGATTTGCTCTAAATGACTTATAGTTTTTAGATGTTGGATTTAGATATCATGGGTGATCAAGAGGGTGATGTATAGTTTAGCATGGCACAGAGATATTGCCTGTAAACTATGGTAAGTGACTTTTCCTTGTGTTGGCATAATCTGTTTCGGATAGGCTTTTTAGCGCATTTAATTTATGCGTTGCTCTAGTGCAGTGGTCGGTAAACTCATTAGTCAACAGAGCCAAATATTAACAGTACAACGATTGAAATTTTCTTTTGAGACGCCCAAAATTTTTTAAACTATATCTATATAGATATTTACAGGTTATAATTTATATAAAATTAGTATCCAAGAATGGCCTTTGCATAAATAACGTCCTCAACCTGATTGATGTCGACCCCTTCCAACTCTCATCTACGCTCGTCTTGTATACTTATTTCGTCTATCTGCCTTCGTTCATCCTTTCTGTATATCCAAGCTATCTCAACATACCTTTTTCCATCCTCGACACTACATCTTCTTTCACTCCATAACGCTCCCTAAAATTAACAAATTAACTATAAACTTTAACTTAAGAGTTTTAAAGGTCTTAGTTAAAACTATAGCGTGCGTGAATAAAAACTTGATATCATACTTAATAACGATATTATTTTTTGATAAAATTAAATTGTAAGGTATTCATAAAATTAAATCATGAAAATGACTGATAAACACTAATGTGAACAATAGCCTTGCATCTCCTTGGAAAGTTTGGGTAAGTCAGGTTTGTATGTTGTTGTTTTTAATTTTAGACGCTATTTCCAGGTTCTCATCCATAAGAATTCACTTCTCAACTGACTTCTTGATAAGGTTCATGCTTGAAAATGATTGTGTCCATGAATATGTAGACCCGAATAAGGAAAAACAGCAAACGCTAGTTTTTTCTGCTGATTATATGAGAGGCATACTATTCTAGGTGTTAAAAATCAACATATCTTCCTTCTCCAGGTTTCTCAAAGCAGACCACTTGTGCTGTGAACTAAGTTCACATTTGTTTTTCTCCAATATTTCTATATCAGCACAAAGACGTTCAAATTTCGAGCGCCACACTTTTTTGTGTTTTAAATCCAGCAATTGCATTTCAAAGTTACCACCAATGTCAATATTAAAAGATGAAAAATTTAATTCTGTTACAGTAGCATTAAGAGTTTTTTTTAACAAAAACTAACGTCGCTTTGCTGTTTCTGAATTCCTGAAACCTGTTGAGAAAAGCTTTCCTCATATTTAAAAGTGTTGTTTTGAAAGAGCAAGTGTCAGTATCAGAATTATTTTCTTTGCGACGTTTCAACAGGCTTGGAAAGTGAATCAAAGTTTCTCTTCTAAAATCTTGAGCAAAAAGAGATAATTTGATTTTGAATGAAATAACTTCTTCTAACATCGAAAAAATTGTGTTTTCTTTCCCCTGTAAGCTGATTTAGATGAGACGTAACGTCTACCATGAAATAAATTTTTTGGGTCCACTGATCGTTCGTTAGTTCTGGATAGTGAGCACCCTTCTCAAGAAGAAATTCTTTAATTTCTCTTAATAAGGAAGCGAAACGTTTCAAAACGTTTCCACTTGATAACCAACGTACCTTGATATGCAGCAGAAGATCTGCGTACTCACTCTCCATTTCAACTAAAAGTTCTTTAAATTGGCGATGATTAAGGCCTTTAGCTATAAAGGAGTTGATAATTTTAATCACCATTTAAATAACTTTGCAAATTTCTTCTGGAAATGTCTGCGCACAAAGCGCTTCTTGATGAATGATGCAATGGTAAGTATCTTCAGTGATTAATTTATTCTTGTCAAAATAGCAACAAACCCCCGTTTCTTAAGCGCTGGTCATACTTTTACGTCATTGTCTGTTGAAACTTGAGACATTTTTATCTTGCAGTGAATTGATGTTTTTCAATGCACTCAATTACAGAATTTGCTATATCCTCTCTACGTGTTTGACCTTTCAGTGGCAATAACCCTAAAAGTTCTTCTTTAGGACCTGAAGATAATATAAAGCGTACAAAAAGTGAAACTTGAGCTGTATCATTTATGTCACAAGACTTGTCAACTGCTATTGATAAAGCTGAAACCAATTTAAGATCTTCGACTTACAGGTTGGTTATATTCGAAGACATTTTGAGTGTTCTCTATCTTTCACTGTTTTAGCAGGCAATGGTAACTCTCTAATTTTTTTTTAGAATATCTGCTTTGTTCTTAAAATCCCGAAATAGCTTTTCGGATGCATTTATAAACAGCTTTTTATGTATTCGCCGTCTGTATATGGTTTTCCTCTTTTAGCAATCTCTTGACTAACCACAAAACTTGCAATATTAACATTGTTGGAAGATTGCATTCAGTAATTAAATACAGAACTTGATTTTTCTTGAATCTTCTGAAGTTCCTCAACTGCTTCCTTCCTTGCATCACCGACAGGATATTTAGTACTAATTGACACGTGCTTAACTGTAAAGTTTCTCTCCAAATTTGATTTCTTGGTATGCGCCAATTTTTCCTTACAAATAAGACAGGTCGGAAGGCCATTTAAGTTTTGAATAAACGCGAAAGTCTCGGTCCATTCAACTTTAAATTCACGGTTTTCGTCTTCCGTTTTTCTTTGCTTCTTCTTTGTCAAACAGGGCACCTAGAAAAATATTTCATTTTATAATTGTCGTAGATAGAATAACATTACTTATTCTATTTACAAATTTAAAAAACGACAATAATAATAAAGCCACCAGCACAAAATAATTACAATTCTTAAATTGATGACAAAAATACCTGTAGGATTTACAACTGGTTGGAAAAATACAGGTGACTTTATGCTTCGAGTAGGTACTTTTGTCACACGCGTACGATTTGCTCACGCGACTAGCACTAACCACTGCACAATGAGACTGCTGACTGACTGGCTCACTTAACTTGGGCTCACTCAACCTTGGAAGGGAGACAAAGCGCTTTGGAGAGAAGCAGGTGGGATTGCCAACAGCAGGGGTGAGGATTTTAGCTACAATTCTAGTCTTTCCTGCTGGGGCACGCGCTTGGAAGAAATACATTGTAGAACACGAGGCAAAGATACGACTTGACAATACGCGTTGACATTTAATCTTTCTGGAAATGTTTTCTCATAAGTCGATTCAGAGCACTCGCCTAAAGATAAAGGCACATAAACACCACTAAGTAAGCAAAAATAGAAATAAGAAAACAAGTCATCACGAAGTTTCAATCGCAGGTGGTATTTTGTGAAAGAGCCACACTCAAGGGGCCAAAGAGCCGCATGTGGCTCGCGAGCCGCGATTTGCCGACCACTGCTCTAGTGGAAATGTCATTGTGTATCGAAGGTTAAGTCAAGGATTATGCGAGTGAGTTGTTTCATGAGTAGAGGAGAATTGTTGGGTTGTTATTAGACTGTTTCTTATCTGGTGTAAATTATGGGAAGAGGCTGTCATTCCGTTAGTTGACAATCCTTGTTCCAAGTGGTTTAAATGTTGATGCATGTTCTTGTCGTGCTGTATTTATAGAGAGGCTTTGAGCTGTAATTGTGAGGTAATCTTCATAACTATTAATTTTTATAGAAGGAAACATGGTTTGTGGTAAATGGTGAATAAAAAGATTTAAGTGTGTTGGTGATAAAGTGGTGCCCTGGGGGACTCCATTTTACATAGTATAATCAGTATGTTCGAGAGGTGTGTCGTCCTTGTATGGACTAGTTGAACGACCGTGATAGGCATTCGGCTCGACGTAGATATATAAATATATATATATATATATATATATATATATATATATATATATATATATATATATATATATATATATATATATATGTATATATATATATATATATATATATATAGGAAGGATTTTTGTTTCTGTTTGTATTTACCCTGAACAACAACCTCCTTCCATTAAACAAAACCCAAAAAATATTAGGACTTACTTATGACACTCACATGACGTTCTCCCCCCATATCGACCAAATCCTTCCTCACAATAACGAAAACTAAATACCCTCCAAACCCTTCCCAACAATAAATTTCAAGTGATAGGAAACACACCTCACCTCTTACCTATAAATAACTTTAGAACAAACCTAAACTATGCCTCACCGCATGGTTCCCAGCACTCTCAAATTTCAACACAAATAAATTACAAATCTCCCAAAACACAGCCCTTAGAATTATCACAGGCTGCACAAAAACCACCCCAATCCAACATCTACACGACGAAACCTCCATCCTCCCATCTCCACACACCTGGAGATGGTGGGACCTCACTCTTATTAGAAAACCCCTAATCCAACCCACCCTTGTCACCAAATTCTCTCCAACCCTCCCCGATAAAGACTAAATTCTATACATATCCATACTATCTAACCAACACATACCTACAAAACCGCTCAAATAACAATTATTAAACACACCCTCCCCAAAACTTTCCCCTAGAGAAGAAACGTTGTCCAGAAGAGGCCACCTCGCCTGGAGCAGATCAGGTCACCACCAAAATTATAATATAAATATAGATTCAAATTCTAGACAATGTCACCTCCCCACTTGTACCAGATGTCATAATCTCCCAAGACACAATAGAGCACCTCCTTCTGGGATGCTTGCTCACGCTCTCCGCTGACTTCAATATCTTCTCTTCGACCTGTGGAATCTATGGCGGCAGCCGCTTCCTGGAAACAGTGTGGCCCTCCAATTAAGGTGTCAGGGGAGAAGTATGTATATATATATATATATATATATATATATATATATATATATATATATATATATATATATATATATATAAATAATGCAAATTTTGCACCCTTTGTCAGTGTGATGCGTGATTTAGAAAGATATTGCTGCCAGCCGGAAATAATAAGTAAAATCACAAAGTTATTTCTAGTTCTTTAACACCTTTCATAAATATAGCTTACTACCAGCCAGTTTGAATTATTTGTATCTCGGCAAAAATTGACAATTTTACGCGTATTTTTATGAATTTTTTTATTAGAATAATTACTATTAAAACAACTAAATACTTTTATACAAACTCATAAACACCCTGTTTAAGCGCCATATATATATATATATATATATATATATATATATATATATATATATATATATATATATATATATATATATATATATATATATATATATATATATATATATATATATTTTTTTTTTATTTTTTTATTAAAGTTCACACCTCACGGGCATAGTCCCATTCAAGGATGGAAATTATGTGAACTCTACCTAGGATCCGAAACCGCGACCTTTACATGCGACTCCGTCTCTCTACCTTTTGAGCCACGGTATATATATATATATATATATATATATACATATATATATATATATATATATATATATATATATATATATATATATATATATATATATATATATATGTAGTATATATATATATATATATATATATATATATATATTATATATATAAATATATATATATATATATATATATATATATATATATATATATATATATATATATATATATATATATATATATATATATATGTCACCAAACATTTCTTCCGTCTGAAAGACTTGAAGTTGGTGAAGATTTCTTAGTTGAAGTGGCTGTTGTTCCACATATATATCTATTTCTCTTTAGCGCTCTATATTTAGTAGATATATATATATATATATATATATAGATATATATATATTATCACCAAACATTTCTTCCACTGGAAGTCCCTTCTATGGAATTTGAACGTGACTTTACATTTGACAACATTGCATTGCCTCCTCTTTAGAATAATTACTATTAAACAACCAAATACTTTTACTACAAACTCATAAAACACCCTGTTTAAGCCATATATATATATATATATATATATATATATATATATATATATATATATATATATATATATATATATATATATATATATATATTTATATTTTTATTTTTTATTAAAAGTTCACACCTCAACGGGCATAGAGCCTTATTCAAGGAGGGGAACTTCACTGAAATTTCTACCTAGGATCCGAACCCGCGACCTTGCCATGAGACTGTCGCTCTACCGTTTTATTTGTATATATATATAAATTAATAAATAAACAAATTATATATATATATATATATATATATATATATATATATATATATATATATATATATATATATATATATATATATATATATATATATATAAATATAAATATTTATATATATATATATATATATATGTCACCAAACATTTCTTCCGTCGGGCGTCCTTTCCATGGAATTTGGAACGTGACTTTTTCATTTGACATTACATTGCCTCCCTTTAGGTTGTTACACACACACATATATATATATATATGGATATATATATATATATTTGATATATATATATATATATATTTTTATTTTTTTTTATAAATATATATATATATATAAATATATACTAAACATTTCTTCCGTCGGGCGTCCTTTCTATGGAATTTGGGAACGACTTCTTTTACATTTGACAAACATTGCATTGCCCCTTTGGAATAATCAATTATTAAACAACCAAATACTTTTAATACAAACTCATAAAACACCCTGTTTAAGCGTTATATATATAGCATATATATATATATATAGAGTAGAGAGATATATATATTTTTTTACACACACACATATATATATATATATATATATATATATATATATATATTTATCTTATTTTTTAATAAAAGTTCACACCTCACGGGCATAGCCCTATTCAAGGAGGGGAACTTCAGGTAATTCTACCTAGATCCGAACCCGCGACTTCGCCATGAGACTCGTCGCTCTACCGTTTGAGTCACGAGAGTATATATACATTTATATATATTTTGCCCATGTTATTATATATATATATATATATATATATATATATATATATATATATATATATATATATATATATATATATATATATATATATATATATATATATATATATATATATTTATAAGATATATATATATATATATATATATATATATATATATATATATATATATATATATATATATATATATATATCACCAAACATTTCTTCCGGTCGGGCGTCCCCTTCCAAGTAATTTGGAACGTGACTTCTTTTCATTTGACATTACATTGCCTCCTTTAGGTTGTTCCACATACACACACACACACATATACACATATATATATATGAGAGAGAGAGAGAGATATATATATATATATATATATATATATATATATATATATATATATATATATATATATATATATATCACCAAACATTTCTTCCGTCGGGCGTCCTTTCTATGGAATTTGGAACGTGACTTTTACATTTGACAACATTGCATTACCTCCCTTTAGGTTGTTCCACATTGTCGTTGCAAATTTAGTGATTTTTGAGAATTTATATGGGAAAAATAAGTAATGTTTTTAATACCTATTTTGTAATATATTTTTTTTCATTTCAATATTTTTTTTTCTTATAATATTTTCCTTATAATAATTTCTTATAATATTTTTAGTTTAAATTATTGGTCAATACATAAAAAAAATAATAATAATTTAAAATATTTAAGGAACATTACTCGGAAATTAAAAACTTCATTAATAAATACATTACACAATCACTTGAATCGTTTCACATTGTCGTTTCGCAAGTCATATGACTTCTTGCAAATAGAATGGTGCGTTTCATTTGGGCCTTCGTCCAAAAAGAAACATTGTAAAATTTGCATACAATTATTTCAATCCTCTATACTTTGACTTTTGCATTTAGTAATGTTACAACACTACCGTCACAATATTTTCTAACTTGCCAACTTTGAAGCCAATTCAAGGAATTCTTTTTTTGTTTTAATCATTAAATATTGTAATCTTACAATATGCAAATAAGGCGTTAAAGAAGTTTACTCTCTAGTCTTTGCTTTTCACCTTTCCAAATTAAACGAAAGGAGCGGTCTTCATTACCTCCCTCGAAAAGTCGTCCCTGATATATATATATATATATATATAGCATATATATATATGTTATATATATATATATATATATATATATATATATGATATATATATATATATATATATATATATATATATATCACCAAATATTCACTAAAATTACTCTAAATAAAATATGCAGAACTACGAAAACAATTATTAAACAACCACTAAAAAAAATAAAAATAAAAATAAAAATAAAATAACAGTTGTGATAAGCTTTCAAATTTCGGTATGCGTTCATGAGTACATCGAGAGAATAAATGCCATTTCCAACATCTGTTGAAACCATTAATCACATTTTTACATTAATACTTACTTTTCCTTTAACATTTGTATCCAAGAAAATTATCATGGCTGCATCATATTGACACACACACAATCTTTTATCTACCATCTATCTATCTATCTATCATCTATCATCATTCAATCTATCTATCTATCTATCTATTTATCATCTGATCGATTTATCTATCTATAGGTATAGATATATATATATATGGTATATATATCTATATCTATATATATATATATATATATATATATATATATATATATATATATATATATATATATATATATATATATATATATATATATATAAAAATCAACTTTTTTAAGTGACAATAAATCGTATACAGTTATTCTTTGTCAATTAACCAACTATGCTTTTAAATGCCAAATGGCGTTATTTTTAAACCAAAAATAGAAAAGAAATTGAACAGAAAGCATCTATGGTAAACCTATATATATATATATATATAGATAAAGAAGTTATATATGTATATATATATATATATATATATATATATATATATATATATATATATATATATATGTAAGCCTGAGTTTTATTAATTTCCTTTGGGTTTTTACATCCCTTTATATTATATATATAATGCTATAGTGTTTTTGATATATATATATATATATATATATATGGTATATATATATATATATATATAGGTAGGAGAGATATATATATATATGGTTATTAGGTAGGATCTTCCTCCAACACTAAATTCAACGGGTAATTTTTTCAAAACCTCTAAACAAGATTAAGATCATTTCCCCTCAAAACATAATCAAGAATATCAAAGTCCTACATATAAATATATATAAATAATAATATATATATAAAATAATATTTAACTAAAAGAATAAAACAACAATGTTTTAAAGTCTGTTCCATCATATATAAGAATAAAAAATCAACAAATAATAATAAGAAAAATGAGAATACAAGACAACATATCAACATTGAATGTTGAACCAAAACATATATTTTATTTCTAGTAGAATACATAAAAATGGTGTAATGTTAAATAAGGGAAGAAAATAATAGTAAAACAAATCTGAAGAAGAATCATAAAATTATTAAACAGTTAATTTTATTACATTTTAAGAATATATATGGTAAAGAATAATATAAGGCTGAATAAACTAAATATCAAGAATGTAAAGTTGCCGAAAAATAGAATGCTCCAAATAATAATAAGTGGAGTAATAACTAACACCATAACACCATATATCATCAATTTATATAATAATTTATAATAATTCATAATAATTATAAAAACCACAAAAATTTCAAAAAATACAATAATAATAAGACTAATCGCGCTGCTGGCAAACGCCTAATGGTATGAATGAATAACTGTAATCAATAATTATAATAATTGATAATTATAATAATTTAATAATTATAATAATTAAGAATAATTATAATAATTATAATAATTATAATAATAATAATAATAATTATAATAATTATAATAATTATAATAATTATAATAATTATAATAATTATAATAATTATAATAATAATAATAATAATAATAATAATAATAATAATAATAATAATAATAATAATAATAATAATAATAATAATAATAATAATAATAATAATTAATAATTATTATTATTATTACTATTACTACTATAAATATAATAATTATAATTATAGTTATAATTATAATTATAATTATAATTATAATTGGGATTATAATTAATAAAAGGAAAAAAAATATTTGAAACTCTTAGTTTTATTTCCCTACAGTTCTGCTTGTAGCAATTCATATTTTACTAACAATAATTCAACCACATCTTGAACTAAAATACGGTATAACATAACGTACCGTTTTTCTTAAATGTATTAGAATCGAAATAGAGTACATAATACAAATAACGTTATATTAATATGACCCTATTATATGAATGGTTATATATTCAATTTTAATTACTGTTAAGTAATTATCGTTAATTATTTCGTTATTATATCGTTAATTATTAATTATCGTTATTTATTTAGTGTAAACTTATATATTTTCACACACTTTCGATGAACTTGGGTACTTTTCTAACAGGCTCGGCGGTGATGTACCTTATCCTTATCAATGGACCAAACCTAAAGACTAATAAATAAATATAAAGAGGACTTTGTATCCTTGAAAACCTGCGTGCAAAGGCACCCATATATATATATATATATATATATATATATATATATATATATATATATATATATATATATATATATATATATATATATATATATATATATATATATATATATATATATATATATATATATATATATTATTTATTTATACAAATCATCATATCACACATAGCGGCAGGGTGGTGTTGGTGGCTGATAAGTTTTCAAATTTATCACGACCATTCACGAAAAGAAACATGTGATAGAAGGGGGTATTTAGCCCCTTGCTATCAGATGAAGAGAATTATGAAATGTTCTTCCTTGACTCGACGTACTTTACAAACTCAGCTTCACTTTTCCAAATATTTAAAAAGTTTCAAAATTCTTTTTCCTTCTTCTTTTAATTTTTCATTTCATTGAAAATAGTTAAAATAAATGGACAAAATTTAAAATTAAATACTTAAAATTTCTGAATCGTCAATATAAATTTTTTTCTATCCTAGTTACTGAAACTTTAAATCCAAAACTAAAGTACTCTCTTCTTAATATGTTTTTCAAGCACTATTTAAAACTTTCTTCTCAGATTTTCTCTCTCTCTCTCTCTCTCTCTCTCTCTCTCTCTCTCTCTCTCTCTCTCTCTCTCTCAGATTTTCCAAATTCTTCTGCAGTCTTCCTTTTGGCGCTACTCTCTTTTGCCTTCATTCTGGCTTCCAACGAACACGTTCACACTCGATGATAATCGGATTATATATATATATATATATATATATATATATATATATATATATATATATATATATATATATATATATATATATATATATATAGTTATATATATATATATATATATATATATATATATATATATAATAATAATAATAATAATAATAATAATAATAATAATAATAATAATAATAATAATAATAAATAATAAGAGGTGCAAGTTTACATAACATATTCAGTAGTCATCATCAAAATAGATAGCTTATGAAAAGACAAAAAATTCAAAGCACTTCTTTATCAGAGATATGTTAACGAAACATTCAACTCTTCAATGACCCTTCAATATTGACCTATTTGTCAACTTTCCTAAGCAAACACCACAGATCAATCAAATATACTTATAATGAAGATATAAGATAAAAATCACCATTTCTATACTTGCTAAACACAAAAAGAAAATGACGGAGTTGATATATATATATATATATATATATATATATATATATATATATATATGAAGGAGTAATG
>JABUQX010119213.1:7500-39065 GCA_015478945.1 Trachelipus rathkii | reverse complement strand
TTGGCCTTCCTCGCGAGAAGAAGAAGAGGTCTGCCCTGGTAAGAAGGTTGCACAAATGATCGCTTACGTGTTTTATCCGTACATCCCCGCAGGAGAAGCCCCATCACGCCCTGCTTCCCACTCTCGGCGAGAATAGATGGCAAATGGCGGAAGGGAACGGGAAGATGATGGATCGAGGCATCCGGGAGATGAAGTTACCTCCCGGCAACATTTTCAAGGTTGGACTATTTTTCATAAAATAACATTACAATACTAGTCTCATGACTACCTTGGAAAAACATGTTCACTCCCGGGTGGGAACGGGGCCGGGTTACGAACAGATTGGCAATCATTTCAGTAACGCGCAACTCTAATTGTGTTGTTGTTATTCAGGCAATTGTCAAAGGATATTTTAAATAGAAGTCATGTTAGGAATAAGTTGTTTAGGTGCAAATTCACGTGGGAACATAGATATCTCTCGGTCTCAATGACGATTAATTTCAAATGAGTAATAAGATAATATGTGTATGATACATCAATAATAAGTAATAATAATGATGGCCTAAGAGATATAAACAGTTTGTGATGAAAAATCATTGAATAAGAATGAATACTATAATAATTGATGAAGTATATAAAATAATAATTAATAATAATAATAATTAATTATAATAATTATAATTCATGAATGAATAATATAATAAGGAATAAGATGTTAATAATAATAATTTAATAAGAATAATAATATAAAAAATAATACAATAATTAATCAAATATAATAATCAATCAATGAATCAATTACAAATAGAAATACATAATATTAGCATTTGATAGTTTATTCAATTGCTTTCATGAGGTCATTATATTATTATTAATTGCTGGATAAATTATGTATTATTAATAATAAATAATGATAATACATCAATACTAATCGCCGCATAACAATAATTAAGACAAATTCAAGCGATCCCACCTGTATTGCGTTATTTGAACTATAATTGTACTTCTGTAGTCTCCGAATTCGCGTAAGTATTTTATCTCTCTGAGATAATGTTAATTAATTTCTTAAGTTTTGATAGCAAATCAATAATATTGAGAAAGGCATGGCATATTTATATGATTAGATCCTGACTGTTCGTCCGTAACCTCGGACATCTCAGATTTTGATTCTAAACAAAAAGTGTCTCTTACTCGAATAGTTTAGTTACTTGCTAGCATACACTTAGCATTTCTTAAACACATGTTAAAAATTACAAAATTAAAATGTTAGAATGTTTTACGGTGAGATTTTATCATTTTCATATGGGAATTAACTTGTAAGGAACGAGAATACGTTGAACTTTTTTTAGATGTCTGGTAATGTTTGATTTAAATCAGGAATTTAATTATTATGTCCTCATTAATATCGTAACTTTTCACAGGCGCCATACATTTTCATAGACACACTTCGTGAGTAATGATAGTTAAATGAGACGCCTCTTCAATTACCACTTCTCTATACCTAGATAGCGGACGTGTTATATAAGAAGCAATTGTTTAAATACCATGTCGTATAATGTAAGTTTACTTATAAAAATATGTGGCCTGGACGGTTTTGAATTCATTTGATGGTTTTAAGGGGTTATAAAACAAGTGACAGGAAACCCCTGAGATTTCAGAACCTGTAACCACCCTTTAAATTGTACGGGCAGAGCGATAATAATAACAACCCGCAAAAACCATCGGACCGAAGAACTCGAATAAAAAAACAGACAATACGGAACAATATCCTTTGAAAGGCATTAAATTTTATTTTAAATTTCAAATTGCGAGAATGTTGTTGAGAACAAAGGGTCATGGCTCTTCTGCCGCGGTGGGGGACCCAAAATTTATTTAACCAAACCACATTAAAGTGCTTCAAGAGGTAATCTCAAAAAAATTCAACGACATTAAACTATATACCAAAAACACTTAGTTGCAAAAAAAACTTTTGCTTTCACTGCTTCTCAAACTAAGGATACACCCTTTTTTTCAGGTATCGAGATTTCCAGGCCATTGTCGTGTACACGCGCGAATTCGGCATTGCAGCCTGTGTCCCGAGTTATGACGATGTGCACGCTCGAAGCGCTTCTTCGGGCGGCGGTGTGCTTGTACACAGTTGATTACAGCGTCACATAAAAAAAATAAGAAATTAACAGATAGGAAAAGCGATACCCAGCACGGCCTTTAAGTTAAAGACCCTCGAGTGTTAACCGTATACGAACACTCATCTCTCATCTACGCTGAAAGAACAATAAACAAGCAACAAATGTACCGGATTGTAGATAAAAACACAAAATTAAACAATTTTCCAACCTTCTTTCTGACAAGGATTCCAACAGCTCTCTGACACTGGCTCTCCTCAGCTCGTTTTAACAAAAAAACATCTAAAACCAGAACTATTAACATTCTAGTCAATCGGTACCTGGGTCCCTTTAAGGGTTAGCGGAATAAGGTAATATGATAAATGCCAGATAACTAAATATCTAAAATCTAATTTGGTGTATTTTTTTTAATTTTTTTTTTTTATCAAATCTAGGTTGTTAAAATAATTCATTCATATTGTGTAGAGGAATCAAGATACTACTAGGTCATAAATGTCCGAGTTACAACGGAAGACCGGGTCAGGGAATCTGAAGTAAGTATAAATACGGGCAATGACTTCTCGTCTCTGGGCTAGAAGTCACGTCTTTTCTATTTTTTAAGAAAATAACTAATGGCGTATCCAGAAAAAAGATATTTGTAGAACGGAAAGGCTTCAAAAGGTAAAACTTTAATAATAACGAATATATAAGTCCGAGAAGTAATTAATAAGAATCAAAATAAACGTCATCGATTAATTAAATAAATTACCTTTATTCGATGACATTCTTTGAATTAATAATTAGATGAATTAAAGAATTGGCCATTACTTCATAAGGTAATCGAAGTAAAGTAAAGAAATAAATGAAATGACAGTAATAATGGGTACTTATTACTACCCTGCTTTACAAACGTGTTATAAGTAGTATCCCCAGATCTAGATTCTAGAAGGCAGGGGTGGTGTGCCCACAAAAGAAATTAATTGTCTACGTATTTGTATATCTCAAAATGTTTTTACTTTAATCCCCAAGCTTTTATTGTGCTTAGTAGTCGTCATACCACAAATAAGATTATGGCCGGTGTCACTTTTGCACTATTTTTTTCTATTTCTCTATCTATTTTTTTTTTCTATCTTTAATTTTAGAAGGCAAATTTTTTTTTTAGTACTAAATAAAATGCATTTTAGCCGGAACAAGACTAAGTTTAGATTAATAGTATGATAATCGGTGAGTATCCCATAATAAATAATTGAAATGTATGGGTTTATAGAAGTATCACTCCGGGAGATGAACGCTCCTCTATATAAAATCGTTCCCTGTGGTTTAGTGTCAAGTTCATAATAAAAAGAAATAGAAAGTTGATCTAAAATCTCACTCGGAAGGAAGTGCGTCCGCTCTCGACCGCATCCAGCTCATATATATATTAATTTAACATAAATTAATTTAAACAAATTAAATAAGGGGGGTTTATTAGTTTACCTAAAAACTTTTAATAAAGATGAGAGTGTGACTGTTAATGTAATGGCAATAGAAATAAGTAATGCTAAAGCGAAAGAAATAACTCCTAATCGGCGTGCTGTTGCTGTTCAGGTTGTCGAGAGTAAAAAGTGAAGTAAAAAAGAGTCGAGCAAAAAAAGAAAAAAAAAAGAAAACAATTGCCTCCAAAAGCAACGAGTCGGTTCGTTTAGCTAGGTAGGTGGAAGGACGGGTGAGTGAGTTGCATGTTGAGGGAGAAGGTTTCCAAGGATGTACAATGGTCAGCTGAGGTTGCACAAAGAAGAGCAAATGGTGGGCTGTATTGATGATATCGGGCGCCTGGAGACAGCCAGATACACGGCGCGTAGGGAACAGTGCCCACAAAGTCCCGCCTCGTACTTAGAGAACTGAGTTTGGTTTGTGTGTCTCTGTGTTTAATTAAGATAGTTGTCAGCAGATGGAGATGAGAACAGCAGCACAGGCAGGTAGGCTGTAGGCGAGAGAGTCCACCGAGTGTCTTCTCACTTAGGGTGGTAGTCGACAGACGTGCCTCCCCTACGAAATAGCGGGAACCCAACTGGTCGAAAAAAAATTGCCGAAAAGAGCGAGAAAGGTCCCGGCCCGAAACGGTCCGGGCGGAACACCCGTAAATAATCCTGAATACACGTTTGCCCATCTCTGAATTACTGGTAATAGAATATGAAGAGAAACCTACTTAGAGAAAATATCGAACAAGAGCTACAAAAGAGAGACCGGGGATATACAGGATATGAAGACGTAGGGTTCCCTAATAAAGAGTAGTGTGGGTCGACCGAGTCCGGACGGATTGTTGGGAGCGCGTGGGCAGGGTGGAGAGAATCCTGTTACCATACAAGAGGGACAAGGCACCAAAAAAAGTTTGTACCAAAGAAGAGGAACTCAAAATCAAGAAAAGAAGAATGGAAGAATGTCGAAAATGTACAGCGCGGAAAGCGCGCGGCGATGGCAAGCGTTGAGCGCATTACGTGAAGGCGTATTCCCTAGGGCGTTAGCGGAACAGCGCAGTTCGTAGGAGAAAGGCGGATTTTTGTCGCGGAAAACGCTTGCTTTTTCGAGAAAACGGAGAAGATTAAAGAGTGGACTTGTTTACTAGCAGAAAGAGGAGGTAGTTGAGGAGTAGCG
Organism: Trachelipus rathkii; assembly: GCA_015478945.1. Classification (NCBI taxonomy): domain Eukaryota; kingdom Metazoa; phylum Arthropoda; class Malacostraca; order Isopoda; family Trachelipodidae; genus Trachelipus; species Trachelipus rathkii. The sequence continues at coordinate 34,350 of JABUQX010119213.1, read as the reverse complement.
AATAGGGGAGTAGGCTGGGTTTGTGGTGGTTTTGCTAAAAGGGTGAGGTCGCAGCTAAAGAAGAAGGGATATATAAACTCAAAAATATAATGAGGGCTGCCAGTGGTTTGTGTGGACGGGTAAAGACGAAAAAGGGGTGTTTGTGCGCGAAAGCAGTGCACTGATGGCAAGAATAGAGCAGATCTTGTTACGAGTAAGCGGACCGAGAAGCTTGGCGATGTTGGATAAAAGAAGAGGACCCACACCCCCGACGTTGAAGGAACCGATGGTGCGCAAACCGAGTGCACCAACGGGTCGGTCAAGTTGTGTGAAGTGTTCCGGGGAGACCAAGAACAGTTTCTCCGAGATTCGTAGGTGAGAAAAACCGCAACGGGAAGCCTCGCAAGAACACCTCACCCCTCGGTCTTTTGTCTGGGCGCGAAAACACCATGAAGGCGGAAATCTGAAGGCAGATGATGAGTGAGCCTAAGTTCCGGGATGGGTCGCAAGATAGGGAAGAAGGAATAGGTGCGAACGTGTGTGGGAACCCCCACGGCCTCGGCTCATTACCTCCACAAAAGCAACGTGCAAGGCGCTCTCCAACGCCATCGACCGTGTGTGTGGTGGGAGCGCTAGGGGGAAGAGGCAAATGACGAGGTGGCGGATAGGGCGGACGAGGCATGAGGCGCGGTAGCTGTGAGAGGGAAGAGAGAGGGGAGGGGGTGGGATTAGAATCTCGGATTAGGCTGCGAATGGGCACAAGGGAGGGACATAAGTTACACCTAGGCGGCGGAGAGGAGAAAAATGAAAAGGGAAAGGGCGGAGGCTCCAAGGAACAGGCCGTACGGGGGGGGGTAAAAGCCCTGGGTAGGGGGGGGTGATGCCCCAAGGAAAGAATACAAATGGGCAGTCGCGCCCTCTTAGACCAATGAGCAGGGAATTCGAACAGAGAACTAAAAAAAGCGGGTCTTCCACATGCCCGTGTTGAACACACAGAGGAGAGACACCGACAAGCACTGAGAACAACTGTAGACTTGGCGCATAGCGGCGCCGGATGAAGGCGTCCAGGTTTGATGTAAGGTATCGGAACTGGGGGTCCGCTTCTGCTGAAAAGCTTTGCTGTCTTCCCTCTTCTATGTTGCTGACCGAAGAGAGGGTACTTGCCAACAGTCCGAAAGAAGATCAAGCCAACAATGGCAAGAACGGGTTGGGGACCTGCCAAGGACGACGAAGGAGCGAGGACGGGTGCGACGGGTGGTGGGATGGGGTGCAGGGGGATATAGCCGCGATCATTCTCAATGCATACCCGCTGCCCCAGCGCGAGAGGTGCGCAGGCCGCGTACCCAGGACCCATCAGCGAGGAGCGCTCTGGCAAAAGGAGGGGCGGGGGGAGAGTGGATGCCCGCTTAACCGCCCAGACCCACCGCGCATGGTTGGGCTTCTGCTTGGTTAGGGCGTTGGGACTGGTAGCTTTGTGAAATGATAGTGAGTCATCAGCGTTGGCAGCAATCCAATGTTCAGGCTGATGGGCCCCATGCGGCCAATAACTCACCTCAAGGCCGGACCAGGGAGTGGCATTGCAAACAGAGGGACCAACCCCGGAAAACCGGGGTGTGCGAAAGGCACCTCGCGGGAGAGGGCGCAGGAGTGAAAAGCAGGCGGCGTGAGGAACCGCAATGGGTGCTAGACGTAGTTGGCCCTCTAGCAGTTTTCCGTGACCTTGAGTCGAGGGGTGCGAGAGTTAGGGAACTCCAGGGCCTGGAAATGGCAAGTGTGATATGTGACAGAGGAAGAAAAATTGGCACGAGTCGAGAAAGGAAGCGAAGCAGACAAAGGCACCCGCCGTGTCTAGGAAACCAGCTCCCAGCAGAGTAGGCGGATACCGCGCGGCGGGGGAAAAATTTGCAACGCTCAGCCCATCTCGAAACCGTTTTACGGAATTTAGAGGCCAAAGAAAACCGTGGGCGGAGTTTTTTTCCGGCCTTTATTACGGTGGGAGCAATAGAGCTTATATTGGATACACAAATCGACATATGCTCTGAGATACGATAGTGGGGGCAGGGGTTAGTCCAGATCTCCTCTCTCTGTGGGGTGTGCGGTGCAGGGAGAGGAAGGTTATTCTCATAATAAGGACAGGACCTCACTAGCAATGGCAGCCGGGGTGGGCGGCGCGGGGCCTAGTAGAGAACATATTTATCAGGGTGTAAGTGTAAACGCGATGTGGGCCAAACTGGTGAGAAAAAACCTGTTCCCCTGACTTGAAAATGGGGCCGGGACCCCCATCGGCGGTTGTCACCAAAGTGAAGAGCCGTGGCAGCCAGAGGAAGCCTAGTGAGAGACCGTGGGTAGAAGACGTCCCGTACCCACCGGACAGAGTGGAACGACGCGGCCGAAAAATCTGAAGGATAATACCGCACGATGAACTGCGTAGGGAGTGGCCCAGCAAAGCTAAGTGGGGAGGAAAAAGACGCCGAGGGAACAATGGCGCTGGGGGCATTGAACCAGGGCTTCCCCAGGCAGCGGGTAGCATAACGCTTCGCTGCCGTGGTCCAAAGGAATGGGACAAGACGAAGACCGAAGGTAAGGACGTGGGAGAGTCCGTGTCCGCTCTACGAAGAATAGCTAGATAGGTAGTAAGGATCAAGGGGGTGGTAAAGATACCTTAGATTAGACGTCCAGAGCGGAGAGCTTTTACCTCACAGGAAGGGTGTCCAGTCGCGGAGGTGCGAGCCGGCGGTTTACAGGCAAGTTGCAAGCATCGAACGGAGACGTAAAAACAAAGAGGTGTCGGAAAGGGCATTGGGGCATGGGTCAACGGACCTTAAACGGGGTAGGAGGAATCCTTTCACAGTGGCCGAACCGGACTTGACATCAGAGCCGAAGAACAAACCCACCTGCCCGGCTGGCAATGCAAGCGACTGAGTGCCTGGAGCTAAGAAAAGCAAAAGCGATGTTTGGATATGGAACTGGGAGGAGTCCGGCTTGGTACATCTGGGCTCGCGAAAGAGGGACCAACTGCCCGCATAAGGACTGTCATGGGGCTCAACTATGACCCGATGCGGGATTCGTAGGAGCAGTTCCAGAGGTGGTGTGCGCTCGAGGGTGAAGAGTGGAAGAAGGTTACAAGCAACAACAAATAGGTGGGAAAACGCACAGCCAGAAGGGGCGTTGGGAGGCTGCAGCTGCGTCGTGACAAAAAGACGCAACGCGGGGAGCACGAACGCAGCAAGAGGACCCAGCAAAAAGAGGATAGCGTACTATGGGAGACCGCTCCAGCCGTGGGCGCACACATTCCCATGTCATACGTCTCGCAGCGCATCCCCAGGCGGCACGGGTGAAAAAAGGTATGCAGGAGTAGGGTGGGTGAGGACCAGTGGGTTTGGGACATTTCTGCTACTCGTATGAAGCGCGATGACCGTGCGAATGGGGGCAGCTCCTCCTCATGTAGTGTTTGGGGCGGGTAAAGGAAAAAAAAAGAGTTGCAGCCTGTCCAAATTTCCTGCCTCATACGGTCACTGGCATATTAGACGTTCACGTACGACGGTGAGGATCGCGGAGAGCGAAGTGAACTCTGCTTACCCCTTAGCAGTTTTCCGTTGACTTTAGGTCGAAAAACTGAATCGGTCGCAGAAAAAAGTCACGAGAGGTGTCGAAGACTCAGCAAGTCCGTCGTTCCGCGGATTAGAGAGCAACAAAAAAGGCGGAGATTTTTACCGCCTTTCTACGGAAAATAGAGCGTTTTTCTCGAATTGTTGATGGTCTGTGGTTTGTTTTCTCGGTCGGGGAAGGTTATCTCATTAGGGCGGATTGCTCGGCCGCCTAGAAAACATTTACGAGTCAATTAGTGCTAGAGAGGGAACACGAATGGCCAAGAAATCCCGGGCACAACGATATTGGCCCAGGACAAGACAGGAAAGAGAAATGAGAGTTATAGCCCATCGAGTGCATCCAGCCATTTGGCGAAATCGTGGTCGAAAGAGCCAGAATCCCGGGAGCGAATTAGGGCCATCCCACGGAAAAGGCGCCTATGGAAGGAAACGCGCGCAAGAGGCCCCTCAGTAGCGCGGTCTCCAACAGCCGCTCACCTGGAGGGGAATGGCGAAGAGAGAAGTACTCATGCGAGGTCAATGAGATCCGTATAAACCCACGTCCGGGTCGGCTCGGGGAGCCAGAGGTGAGGAGAACCGAAAGTGGCCAGCGAAGGGCGTGAAACCCGCTGCGTCGAATGCGCCTAGTCATCACCGGGGTACCTCCTTGCGAGACGAAGCGGAGAGCGGCAGTAGGTAGACGGAAGGAGGATGGGTGAGAGTGAAACCCAGGGTTGTGGGTATGGGCAAAAGTTGGCTAGGGGGTGGGGGATAACTCAGAAGGGGGCAAGCAGCGTGCCGAGTTCCGATAGGCGGGGAGGACGGCAACCACGGAGAGGTTAAGGGAAACGCGTAAGCGGAAATGTTGATGTCACAAAGGGCCGTGAAAAGGAGGAGAAAAGGGGACAAAGGTGTAATAGGGTCAAGACGGCCCCAATAAGCTTAACGTTCACGGTGTAGCAGATAGAGAAAAAAACGGACCAAAAGTAATGGGAAAGACACTGCTGTCTGACGAGGTCTGAACAATCCTGGCTGTGGGCTGTGGACTCCCCAAAGCTGTAGGCCTGCATCTAGCGCGAACAATTGGCCAATGAACATTCCAATTGCTGCTAGGCAGGCGAAGTGGTGAAAAACAGCAAACTCGCGGGTCAACATGGGACACCACCGGTAAAGATAATCTGGGGGAAGTGTACTGGAGGGCAACCCCTGATTAGCACAGAAGCGGGGGTCCGTGCTTACTTTGCTGGTGTGGAAAGAAAACGAAGACGAGGCTCTTTCTTGGCATAAGAGCAATCGTTATCGTGGTCTATGAGCTCTGCCCCTGCCAATACAAGGCACGACAGAAGAGCAGTATGTGTGCCTAACCACTACGATCAGGAATCGCACTGCGCGAACGCAAAGGAAGCCACCAGAACAAGGAGCGAACTCACAGAAAAACGTTTTAGGTCCTAGTATAGCCGAATAACGCTATTTAGCCGGCACGCGAGGGTAAGTAAGTCTTTATCACTCCTCTACCGAACGGTGCCAGCAAGATAAAAAGGAGGGCCAGGATGGTCAATCACGCGCTGCTGCTGTCTATCGCTAAGTTAGAGAAAGTATTCCGAGAGAACTAATGCGCTGTGGAGTCTGCTAGTGAAAATGATCTTTTGGCGACGGTGTATCGTGGCGAATTAGCATGCTATCGCACACAGGGACTAAATCGTACTGCATCCTAGAAAGCGAACCAGAACTTCGTGAGAATCGCTAAAGAAGCTATGATGCCTTTCGAAATATGGTGCAGATAACGGTGCCAGACCAGATGTGTACAAGAAAAAATGGTAAGACAAGTGCCATCCAGCAAAAGTAATGTTAGTCCTGGAGGGGTGGGGAGGGTGCCAGCGCGCAACAGTCCATGAGCTGGATCAGGATCTCTTCACTCTAATACAACGGAGGACAATACACTGGTGTGGTGCTTTCTATAAGAAAGCCCGCTCACTCTGTAAGTAGTTAATGAAGTAGCGAGCAGACTCTCTTCCAGTTAGTAAAAGTTGCGCGGTCAGAGTTATCGTGTGGGCTGCGACCTGCTCTTTTCGGATCTAGACGCATGTAAGAAGCCCAAAAATGTGCGGGCTACTGCGGTGGATGTGTTGCACGAGAAGAGAGAATTAGAGTCCCGTAACCAGGAACCGAGAAAATGCGTGAGTTTATCGAATAGGATGGGGTGCTGGCGCAATAGGGTCATAGAGTGGATAATGGCTGGGGGGTCGTGGTGGGGTGAAGTTGTGGAGCCCTAAATGAATGGAAAGTGCAGAGATGTGGGGATATTTTAGCTTTCTGAAGCGCGTGGAGAACGGGGTAGTTAACTCAAGTAGAGATATACAATAATGAGGAGAAAGAGACTCGATATCCGTGAAGAGAATTAAGAGAGAAATTAGAAGCAGTAACACGAGAGCCAGTAGCATAAAACCGAGGCTTGTCCGTGTGTCCATGAGATAAGACGTATAAGAGACGGCTATGGTAGGGTAAAGACTTGAGAAAGTATGACAAGTAATCCCCGTGGGTGGCCGGGCCTGGCCGACCACGGGGTAGGGATGAGCAGTATCCGCCACTCATTCTGATCAATAAAGTACGGAACCAGCGGGTGATAGGCACACGTGAAATAACGGTCACCTTAGGTGTAGATCGAAAACCATCTCTCGTGTGTTGTGTGTGTACACAACCCAGGTTCCGATCACACTGCAAGAGGCCCATCAGGGAGTAAAATGGGCGCTCACATAATAGGCTGGGCGACTAGTTGGAGTATGGATTAGAGGAAGTGCCAGGAAGTGCGCACGCACATGAACCATGGAAGAAGAAATCAAAATAATCCGCACTAACATTCGCGCCCAGGCAGTGAGTAGGTACAGAAAACGAACCCCGGCCTCCACGTGAAATATCACCCGATAGGACAGGATGATAATGAGAGGTATCCCTATAGATAGGATAAAACGTACCGCACAGAGTGTCATAGGAGAATATAAAAGAGACTAAATCTACCGCACAGCCAGTTAAAGGATGTTTGGTCGTTTGAGGTACGCGGTGGATTGTAAGTCGGTGGAGATTAGAATGATAATAAAGTGTGAATTGGGACCTATCATCGCGTTAGATAGGTATGCACTGCAGTCTTCATCGGCAGAACGAAATCGTGCGTCGGTCAAAAGAACCACTTCGATATTTCACATAGTATTGACGTTCTAGGATAGCGAGGGAGGACAAAATACAGTGCAGGAGCTCAGGAGAATTGGAGGGAAATAAGATCTGTGTTGCCTAGGGGCAGACAAAAGGAGAGAGTAGAAGAGATATACATCTATTTTAAGTACGATACAGTAGTGGCGAGGTTAGCGAGGTCCGACGGGGATATGAAGTGTGCCTGGATCAGTATCAGAAGGGACATGAAACTGCATGATAAGAACCAGGAAGCGAGGAGTATTAAACTAAAAGTTATATGCTAGACTTACCATTGAAACCGCGCAGGGATATGAGCTGGCACCGGAAGTGCAACCGGCACACGGGGGAGACACTGACGAAGATGAGCCTCTCAAGATTATGAATGTGTAACCTTTTATATACGTACGCCTGCGTAGAACTACAATATTAATGATGAAGAAGCACGACGCGTATGATGAGTTGAACGCCACGGGAGGATGTCGGCCAAGCAAGAGCGGAGAAACAAAAGTCGGGAGCATTCGGGTCTTGTAGGGGGCGGCGTGGAAGGGAAGAGAAGTAAGAACGAACCAAGAATGAAGGACGGAACAGGTAGTGTGCCAATAGTCGATAGAAATGAGAAGTCATAAATCGAACGAGTGTGTGGTGACGGTAAAAACAATGTCTCTTCCGTTGAACAACAGAGAATACAACTATGTCAGGGGTCCGAAGAGAAACGGGTGGTTGGGGAGCTCCAGTAAAAAACAGATGACGTTCAAGGAGGAGTGAGGGGAGATTAGGACTGGGATTATGGAACATTGACTGAGCAGGTTAGATGTTGTGGTGTCTTTAACGAAAACCCATGGAGTCAACAGACGACTAGGGTGGAAAAAAATGGGAAACAAGTGAAAATTAAATAGAATAACATAAGAAATCTTCCTTCAAGCGTGTAAAGCGGTTGACCTAGGTACGCAAATTAGGCCTCCTCTGCGGTTGGGCGTCGCAAAAATGCACAACTCGCCGGAGCGTTAAAGCTGGTTGGTGAGCATAGATGTGAGAGACACTGAAATAAGGCGAGAGGGTAAAGTTAGCCAAAGTTTTGAGGAGGGGGTGGGTAAAAAGAGAAAAAGGACAGTATGTGGGCCTAAAAGCATAGAGTTCCGGAGGAAGCATTATAGGTGTGGCAGCGACCAGATAACAGGTGCTAAACAAAATTGTCGGAAAAAAGCGTAAAGAAAATGCCGAAATAGGTGAACGGAGAGAGCAGATGCCCTGGCGGTGAGTGAGGAGAAGTATGCGTGTGAGAGTATGGTGATGTGGGGGGTGGGATATAAAATCACAGGGGTAACATGAGAACACGCGGGGAAAGGGAAATGAGTATGAAACAAGCAGTCTGTAGGTTTCAATGAGTGGGGCTGGCGTGCTCTGACGTGAATAACTACCCACAGGGGGAATGGAAGTAGGAACTATTGCTGAAAAAGTGTACTTGGTGAAACCCACCACGCCTGTCGGTTTGGATATGGCCCGCCGCACTAGGGGTGCAGGCTTCTTCTTCTGCGGAAAGTGGTTTTCGCCGCTGTACATCGTTTATCCTATCCTATCCTTCGCAGAAAAAAAGTTCTAGAATGTGAAGGCTCGTTTCGGGTGGCATAGGCAGGCGCAGGCAGGCAGGCGGTGGAGTTAGTTTGGTGGCGGCACGGCGACAGCAGCGCAGCAGGGGCGGGATGGCTGGCTAGGCTTGGCTCCCTCGTTTCTTTCTTTCTCTGTTCTGTTTGTTTACGGCGCTAGAATCCCTCGGTAAAGAAACTGAGGGGGCATCTTCGATCGAGGGGGTGCGCTACAAGTGGGGAATGTCATGGTTTGCAGAGTGGCGAATTAACCCCTCAACAGGTGGAAAAGCGGCAGGGCTATAATGTGTGCAGGATGTGGAACAGTGGTGGAGATGGCGGAAACGGGGGAAAACGCAAAGAAAAAAAAGGACGCCCAGGGTGTGTAGAGACAAGGACTCTAAAGACTCGGTATTGGGCGCGCAAAAGAAGGGACAGAGGGTCGATGTAATGACGAAGAGTGTTTGAGTTAAAGGGAGTGGAAAAGGGAATAAATATTAAGGAGGTAAGGATCAGGAGCTCGTGTAGGGGAGGTGACATTAGTGAGGCCTCAGACCGCCCCTGGAAGTGTGGCTCCACGGAGAAGTCCGCCCTCGCTTCCAAGTCTCAGCCGTTCGCGCTCTTCTTTGTTTCTCTGTTCTGTTCTGTTCGTTTCGGGGGCCAGGCAGGCAGGCAAGGCAGGGCAGGCAGGCAGGCAAGGCAGCAGGCAGAGGCAGGCAGGACTGCCGAAAACAGTTGGAGACGCTGGGCGCGCGAAGCGGACCCGCCCAGCAAAGCAGGCAAAATGGGCGACCGGGTATTGGTTGGTTACAGCAAAGAGGGTCATCACCGTAGGGATAAAAAAGCCAAAGGTGGCAACTGGTTAAAAGCAAAAGGGTAGGCACTATGTATAAAAGACATACGGGACGCACGTAGGAAGAGGTTAGACTAGGTACAGAAGGGATAAATGGCTGCTGTGATGAGATTGCGATACAGTTATCGCCTCCTCTTGCCTTCTTTGTTTTGGCTACTGTGTTCTGTCTTCTGTTTTTGTTCATGTCGAGACTTAAACCGTTAGCGTTCCCGAAGAGAGATTGTCGGGTCGAGTAGTCGGTGATAGAGAATTAAAAGTAAGTTTTGTCAGTGACCGATTAAAAAGATAGATAAATATAAGAGATGTGCTATATTATAGTTCAATGGCCGGGTTCGCGGGGCTGGGCGGAAGAGACCCACGCACCGGCGAACGTGGTGAGATTTAGAGTGTTGTGGTTGTAGTAATTGTATATAGTGGGAAGATGAGAGAGTGTAGAACTCTCCAGTTACAGTGCAGACTTGGCCCGAGGGTGAATACAGGCGCATGTTGGTGTGTCGGGACAGATCAATGCTGGTTCTCTTTAGGCTATCGATACGGAAAAGAGCAAATATCCCAAAAAACATTACTACTGTTGGTCGTGGCTGTTCTGTTGTTTTATATTCTGTCGTATCATCACGTGTGTGGCGTTCATGTTGGTAAGATTCATCAGTATCGTCGCTGTGTGTGTTGGTGGTAGAAGAAAAGCGTGAGATACGGAGAACAAAGAAGACACAGACAAGTAGACAGAAGATAGAGACTTGTTCCTCTGTTACCGTGTTCTGGTCCGGAGGTGGACAAGGCGATTCACCTTCATGGCAGCATCAGGCCACGGATACATGTACACGGACGGCTAATACTGGTCTTACCAGCTACGCTGACATGTCTCGTGTGATAAAAAAAAGTATTATTTCGGAGGGACCTTCCGTTCTCAAAGGTGGACCGCGGCGAAGTGTAGTAAAATGCGCAGAATGTGCGCGCGGGGTTTGGTGGACACTGTAGAAGGTGAGTCTTCGATGTTGGCGTGCTGTGTGAATTTTTAAGAGTACGAACCAGGATTCGGAGAAAAAATAAAGCATGGTGTCCCGGGTATAAGGGCGAAACACACGCGAAGGGAGGCATTAGTTAAAATAGATCGATTAATATTTAAATGATAGTAGAGGAACGAGAAAAAGTGGTCTTAATAATAGGAAAGTCGGATAACTTGTTATTACGAGTAGATTGGTTGTAGTACTAGTGATGATAAAGTAAAACTTATAAATGTATAAACTTAATTTGACAGCTTTCATTGTCTGCACGTTTTAGTGGGACTTTATTCTCTACTCTCTTTCAGGTTTCAGGTGATGCTTCGTACTTCGAGTTTTCAAGATATAGTAGACAAATATTGAATATCGTCTTACTCACTGACTTGATGTTAATAGTAGAATATTGCTCCAGGAAGACGCCTCAGCTTGCTCGGGTGGTTCGGCACATAGTGAACATGCCCGGATCAAATGTATATAAAGGTCTTTCATAAAGAAACCTCGCCATAATTAAGCCTTACTCCGCCTGCTAGTAAAAAGGGAATTATCTTGTACTCCTATTGTAGCTGTATATCCAGGTTTGCGTAATAACTTGCCTCTACTGATTTGGGTACATTTGAATAAGTCAGTTCTACAAAGTAGGCGAGTTTACAGATACTAGTTAGCGAAAAAATAGAGAAAGACATTGAATTTTAAGAGTTAGAAGAACGAGGGATTTCTGCCGTTCGGTACATTGTTTCTCTGTGTGTGCACAGATCGCGTGCACTGGCCCGGAAAAGCACGACCATTTAGAGCACAGGTTGAGTCTCGGAACACACGTCCATCGGTTATACTCTCTGGTCGACGTGGCCACCAACATTAGAAGACACTGGTAGCGTACTTTTATAGGAGCCCAGATTGAGAGAAGTATATAGTGTGGCAGGCGAGTCTCGAGGATTAATGGTATATGGTGTATTATATTATTATATAGATTAGAGGAAAGAGGAGCGCACGGGCTGCTGACTGCGCTGCTGAGACTAGTAAGTATTATAAATTACGTGGCGGATGATAGTGCTTATCTTGGAGGAGGTTGATGTAAATATATGCAATAAGTGTCAGGTGAATTAATTAACCGCACCCTATCTGAGTAGGATTGAAGGGTCTTGGGGCTTTGCGGACCCGTGACTCGAAAGGCAATCTCTTTGGCGATGAGAGGGTATAGGGGGCGGATGGAAACTCAACTGCATCGACGATGTGTGGGCGCGGATAGTGTACTTAGTGCCCTTGCTGAGTCAAACCGGTTTGTGTCCAGGAACCTCCGGAGGGGAGGGCGGAGGAAACACCCCCGGACACCCCCAAATCCTCAAAGATGGGAGGTTCGATGGCAGTTACCCGCCACGGCCTGCCCCGCGACTTCTGCCTTGGACTCGGTTAGCTGGTACGCGCGGAGAATCTAGTTACCCCGTAATGCCCCGGGTTTTTCGCTGGTTCCAGGGAGTCAGGTGCGTGCGCCCTCTATTAGGAACAACGATGCCCTTTGACCTGATTCTCTTGGTCGTGTATAGGATTTTAACGGCCACTCTGGAGTGGGATGGTAGCAACAGGAGCTAATTCTGTTCCAGGATTTGAGGTTTTTTAAACCATCCGATCAAAGTATATAAAGGACCCCAACGGTAGAAGATTACCCCGTTACATTAAAATGGATGTTGTAATAATTTCCTATCTGTTTATTCTCACTCTTCTATTTTTTTTAAGCACTATCTCCGAATCTTTTATTGATTTATTTTTGTAAAAGTTGATTTCATAATAGTCTCTAAGATATTTTTTACTGCGATTTCAAGAATTGTGATTTTTACTCCTGTTGTTTCGGTACCGTCTGTTACGTGGGTTACCAGTCTAAAATTGTGAGAGGAGGGCAAGAGGGTTGGGTGGATTCACACTTGACTCGGGGCTAAGAGATGTTCGGAATCTCACTCTGACTATATATTATGTCTATGTCGATTCGGAATATATATACGATATTTTACTAGAATTTATACATACTAACTCACTCAGAACTATAGTCGGTATAATTCGCGACTAATATATAGGATAGCTAGTTAGAGAGGCCCATTGTAAAGTGGCAGGCGATATAGTTGTTTTAAAAGTTAAATTATGCGACGTGTGAGATAATAGTATCTCCGCATATGTATCGTATCGGCATTAATCGCAAGGCCAAATACTCTGCTCTTATAGTAGGGTCATATGCAGAGAGGTATTATTTTCTTCGCCAATAAAACTACAACAGGGGGCTTTTACGCAGGGAAAAAGGGTTGCTTAATATTGGCGCCATTTGGTTGTCTGAAATTAATTTAACAAGGAATGGTGCCATTACCAATTTTTTTTTTATACTAGTGCGCTGTCTGGTCAGTGGATGAGAAGAGGGAAACGAAAAAGAAAATCAAAATAAGAAATATAAATAAGCAATCCAGCAATGTTACAAATGCCCTGAGACCAAAGGAGATTATACCCTCTCCAGAGGAGATTCCCCGAAAAGGAATACCATGGAGGCTACATGACAGGAGAGGAATGTGTGTATTAATAGTAGCGTAGGTATTTGTTTTAGTGTGTGAGGAAAAATTCGGTGAAAGTAAAAGAAAATGTAGTGAATGGAGGTCGCGAAATTGGAAAATAAATGAAAAGAAAAGTTCGCGAGTGTTGGCTTGGGTAGGAAATTAAACGCAACGTATGGCTGATGCAGTTACGGCTATGATTTACCACCTACTGACGAGACGAAAAATTATCCAGAGGATGGACCGAGTGTCTGAAGATGGAGGTTATTGGTAACTGAAGGGAAGATAAATCACCACGATGTGCGACGGATGATTGTGCAATTATGGCTTTGATTGGGAGTAGTGTCAAAGTTGCGAGTAAAGAATATATATATAAGTGGTATTTAATTCAGCCACTAGGCAGCGCTTATATAATAGATAGTATATAATAGATATACTTGCTACATTACTATTCATAATTTATTTGGTTAAATTGTAGGGGGCGAGCCGACGGAACCAGAGACTGGGTCCAGTGGGCCCCCGTAGAGGAGGGAACCCTCCCGGTAAGTACCCCGGAGACACCCTCTTGCGACGAGAACCGAAACGACGTCGTTCTCGGTTGTTGCTGGGGGGCCTGGGGCATGCAGTCGTTTCTGGAAGCACACCCTCGTGTATCCGTGAGCTTCTTGGCCGAATAAGGGGCAGGGTGCGAGGTAGCGGGAGGTCGGCAGGAACATGAGGTGACGTAGAAATGGCCCTTTAAAGACACGCGTTCGCTCCACGCGGACTTGCGGCTCGTCCCTAGTTAGCGTAAGGGCTAAACCTCATAGCGTGGATCGGTGAGTCTGACTGTTTTTGGGACGGGTTACCCGGAGTCCGTCGTCCAACAGCCTCAAATTTTCCCAGATTTCCGGTCGCCCGTAATAGAGCGGAGGTTGGTTCCCTTCTCTCTCCCAGCGCGTCTGTCGTCGTCGACGTCGAACACAACCCACTACGGATCCGCCCGAAGGTAGCTATTTGGTGCAATTGAATCTTTGGATAATGTAAAAAAAAAAAAAAAAAAAAATTTTAATGAGAAAGTTTCCGATGAGTTTTGTAGTAGCAGGCGAGTCAGTAATTGCGAAACCCGAAGGATAGTAAATATGGTGCTCAGAGAAAGAAACGGCCCCGCGGGTCTTAGACCTGCCGCTGCTGAGACTAGGTTAGAAAATAGTTCCTTTGTGCCAGCGGATGCTTTCTTGTGCGTTGATATAAGGTTAACAAAATGTTACACATGATACCACAAGTCATAAAGTGATATCTTGTGGTGTAAAGTTAATGGGCTCGTGCGTTGCCACCTCTTAGTGTGTGCGAGAAAGTTATATATGTCGTCAAGAATTGGTGGAACATTGGGGTGACCTTCAAACTAAACTTTATCAACCATGTTAGTGTCTTATTCGGAAGGCTGTTGAGTTATTTGATTCTATACTTTCGGAGTGTTCATTCAGGCCACGAGGGCTATATCGCCTCGACACAATTACTGCTCATGGCTATGCCTCTACTTCTCGGAGGCTTTCCGCTGCATTAGCGACTTTTCTGACTAATTTTGCTTTTTCTAGGGTTTTTATATGAGTGACAATTGCAGTTTGGTTCTTTGTTTTTTCGGTGTTGCAGCTGTCTGGCCACCGCCAAGTTTGGTTTTAAAACCTTTACTAACGCGCGACGGGCACATAGTCCTCTCTAACCCCTCTGGGTATTTTTTAGCACTCCTTGACTGTGTTGTCCCATCCCTGGAAGCATAGCGTTGAAGCATCTAATTGGGCTCGAGCAGCGATGTTTAGTAAGAGGAAAAAACTCGGTTCAGAGGCGGCAGAAGGGAATGAGATTGGGACGTTTGTGATGACTGAGAGAAAGGAAGGCTACCGATCGGAGCTGAGATATAGTTTTGCTGTAAAAAAGATGGCGGTAATAAAGTACCAGCTGCCCATATATATAAGGGGAGGTTGGAATGTGTCACTCGCGAAGATCCCCGTTAATAAGATGCGATCGATAGTTACGAGTCGATGGTATGAGCGCTCGGATTGGAATATCGGAAGTATCCTTGCCTTATAGGTTATCTCAATGCCTTTTGCATTCGCTGATATGGAGAATAGTTTCTGTACCGATGATGTTCATTATAGATCTCTTGATCTTAAGTACACCACCTGAATATAGACTAAATCGTGCCTAGTACCCTGTATATTATTTTAGCTGTGAGTATCTATTAGATAGCATAGTATTAATAGGTAGACTTGCGGGATAAATAGTTATTCAAAAAGTGACTTGTTTGTTACGGTAGCTCGCTGACGGAATTAGAGGTAAAATCCTAGTAAATCCATTAGATAATCGAGTATTTCCCGATCACTGGAAGCCTTTGCGCGATAAGCGGTGTGGCAGGCAAGTACGGCCCACAATCCTCGGTTCTCAGGTCCATTTGCGCATTATATATAGATTCGCAAAAAAAAACTTTTGACGGAGCACCCGATGGTGCGCCGGTTTGGTGGCGGTGATCAGCGGCGGAAAAGTTCTCGATTAGAAAGGGATCTGACTGCTCAGCTGACTGCTTACGGTTCAGACGGCAGTAAGTGGAGATCACCAGGTCGTCCGTTCTTTGACTGATAGAAGAAAGGAGCAGGCTACCATCGGACTGAGTGATGTGTAAAAAGAGGTTGGAAGGTGCTCACGATCCCAATAAAGAATCGAATTACATCGGTCGGATGCATCAAATGGAGCGCTCGGTGTATCTATTTTACCGGTAGGAATAACACCTAAACATCAGAAAGATAATAAATAACACATACCTTCGTATCTCAATGCAACTCATTAGCATTCGACTATTAGTTCTCAGAGATACATCTTATGCTTCTTATACAGTCACACCTGGATTAACTAAATTTCGTTGTTACGTCAGTTACCCCAGTGATATGTTTGCAATAGACGACTTAGGCTATACAGTGGAAAATACCAATCCAAAATGGACTGTTTGTTTACGTGCGACTACCGGGATATAGTTCGGTGTCCACGAGTTACCGGTGGCAACCGTGGGATCTCTGACCTCTTTGGCGCTAAATAATACGAGAACGCGGAAACATGAAAAATAGAGACAATACATGCACTATAAACTCGAATTACTCAGGTACATATGCCGCCAGGTTTTAAACATGGTTAAAAAAAAATGTATGGGGGGGCGTCTCTGCGGGTTTTGGTGGACAAGGGTGGCTAAAGAGAATATGAATGGTGAGTCTGATCGCTAGGCGTTGAGATATACTCGTTTGGATTTTTTTTTTTTGTTAAAAGGCGAAAGATGTTTTGTTTTTGTATGTCCTGCTTGCTACTTTACTGTTCGTCTGAGAGAGTGTACAGATACGTTGCGGCGGAGATATATAATTGTGTTGACCGGGAAGGGCTCCTTAGAGAACACCGGAGAGACTAACGGTTACAAGTAACCATGTTATTACGTCTGGGTAAACACAGGGTAAGGAATTAGTGGTGTGATCGACGGTCTAATCGTCGAAGAGTTCGCGAAAACATAAATGCTGGTTGCCGGACGGGGCGACGGGGCACGTTTGGCCCCCACCTCGGAGGGGGAGGGCGGGTAGGGAACCCCTCACCCCTACATATTCCTCCATCCGGAATCGTCCCCCAGCGACAAGACAGTCGATACCTGACAATGCCCCAACTATATACGCAGTATTGAGAAGCGGGTGCTTTGCGTGTTCTCCTGCCGCCGAGGAGCCCGTCCCCTCCCTGCGTTATAGTGGGGCCCTGGCTCACGGGGACGGCGATGTTTTTACAAGGGGGGTTATTTCCCGATAACGGTGAACTTATCTTCTTGGCTGAGGTTGACATCACACTTAGACCCCGCCCCAGTTAGTCCCGAAAACATAGTAACTAACAGGGGAGCATAAAGGAAACGTTTATTCTTTAGTGCTTCCGCGACTGCCCTCGCCACGCTCCGCCCTCTTCGAGTACAGAAGAGTGTTCGATGTCGCGTATTGCTGGCGGGTGCGGGCGGGGAGAACCCCCGACTATTATTGCCGTCCTTCGCCCATTTTAATTATTCTCCCAGCTTTCGGGTTTGCCCCGACTTTCCGCCTCTTATTAGCCGGGGCGTAAATACCAGTAGCGACATTTTTCAATAGCTGGTGTCTGGGATATTCTTTTAGTATACGTAAAATGAAATAAAAAAAGTAAGGATAGAGAGTACAGGTTTAAATTACGAGAACGACTGCTATGTTTATTAAGTGTAGGACCGTTTGACTAGGAAGAAAGGGGGAGTGAGACATCTCCACATACGAGGACTTTTGAGAATTGTAAAAAGAGGTCTTTGTAATAGCTACAGGCTTGTTCCTAATCAATCCTCCAGTCCCATTGACAAATATATATTATCTGATCAACCATAATTTAAAATTTTTGATCGGTCTTTTTGAATGTGTGGTGTTGTGTGCCGGGGGGTTTGTCGGAGCTATATCCAGTTTCCCCTGCGATTCTCAAAATGGTGTCTCAATGCGCGTTATCCGATGTCGCTTTGAGTTCTACAGGGTCTGTGGCGCTGCGGGTCTCTTTCTCAAGGTCACAGTACCTTGACCAATTTTATTGATCTGCCTGGGTTTGAGCGGAGTGTTACCCTGAGCTAGGTAATAAGAGGATTCTTGGGTAACTTCGGGAAACGGGGAGACCCTCTAGAACAAGGATATTGACCGCTGTTGTTACGGCGCGCTACTGGGCGCGACTGATGCATCATCCTTCCCTCGTTACTCAGGTCTTGCGCATTTATGGGGGGCTCGTCGGACGTGTGCTTTGATCCTGCGCGGAGTTTTCTCGTGGAAATCCACTACACTTACCTTGCTGCTTCCGCTGTTGGCGCTACTACTGTTCGTTAGGAACTTGGGATATGTAAGGCTGCTTGGCAATGACACAGTGGGAGAGAGTTGAGGGAAATGTTGAGGGAAATGTAGAGATACAACGGTCTGTTGTGATGTGGTGGCGAGTATCGAACGGTCTCAGGAAAGCGTTCGCAATACATAAATTGGGTGCCGGACGGCGACTTACATCTCGTTGAGAACAGTTGATCCGTATGGACCGTATCGGTTGCCCGGGGATTAGTCCGAAAATCGTTTAATTAAGATGTCCAAGAAGTCTTCCGGGGAACGATCCAACTGTCGGTCATCCGTGGCCACTGACTCACGAGGACGGTATCCATGGTTTCCAGACGTAAATCAAAAACCCCAGCCCTATTATGACGTAACATGCTATCACGATTTTCTGTTAAGTCAAAATGTAGTAGTTGAATTACTCGAAAATAAGTACTAACTAGTGAAAGTGGACCAAAATTAAGGGTATATAAAATATAGAGTAGGAATAATAGGGATAATTGTCACGTTATATTTATGTATGGGTTACCGAATCGCGAGATTTTACTCGTGTGTGATGTATGTATGTTGGATGATACTATGGAGAATCGATATGATATAAGGTGAATTAGTGAAGTATACTTTTTGGGGGGTTGCGTCATCCGGGAGAGTATGTTTTTTGTGGCTTTTCGTTTATAACCAGGGCATATCCCAAATAGTTTCGAAGAATAGCTGATAATGTTCTTGCGGTCCACGTATCTAAGAGTTTCTAGATTCTCTGTAACTTGGCTATTCCTTTGTATTTCGCTTACGCCGCAACATACAGAGGTTGAGAAGCAAAAAGTCAGAGTCGATTGCTGGGTTTGTAGCAGGTGGGAGGTTTGCGGGTGGACCTCATTTTTTTTAATCGCGCGAGCAGCATGTTTTTAATTCATTGTATAGTATATGCTATTTTGTTTCTTTGACAGCTTAGAACATAATTGAGATATGATAGACAAGAAAAAAAACAAAAAAGAGATAAAAAAAAGGAATTTTTGCAACAACAAAAAATAAATACTCGAAGAATGATGCTTCGGGTATATCATTTCGGCCGATAGCAAACCACGACGTTTTAGGAGAGAGGGAAGCCTTTAACGCCCTGGTTATCCTTAGCCAAGTGTAGCCTCCTAATAAGCTGGGTCACAAAAAAGAGACATTTTATAGTCCATGCTGGGGAAATCAGTTCCGCTGGGAGGTATGACACTGAAGCCGAACCTTAGCGAAAGCCGAAGGTGAGGAAAAAATGGCGGAATGGCTGGTGTACATATAAAATCAGTCCACGAGGATTTAACGGAAGATTTTCTGTGAAAAAAGTCAACTAATATATGCATCGGGAATGGGGAGGACTGTGTAGTTGGTTTTTATTATTCTAGAGGCTTAAGAGTACGTGCAACTAGTCTCCGACTAGGCCGACCTATGCCTCGCCGCTACATCGGAATACGTCTAGAGTAGAAGGGAAGTGGCGCATTTGTTAATAGAACAAATAAATAATACCGGGTGGATCAGATCGGGTTGCTATAATATATAATATAGAGGCAATCTGTGTGACTGCTGTATCGTGCTGACTGCCTATTCTCTCGAGATTTTCTAACTGGTGGAGGCAAGCCTCGAAGAGAAGCAGCGATGCAGCACAGGCATTATCGTCCTCTCATCGATCCATTTACTACTCTTCGGTGATTATATGTTGCGATGCTTTGGCACACCATGCCACCAGCCGAGCGCTGAGAAGGCCTTGTGTGGACCATCGGCGTCGCCTACCGCGCACAATCTGCCGAATCAGCTTTCGATTTGTAGTTATTCGCCTACAGTATAGGCTTGTAACGGGTAACGGTAAGAATCATGTGAGGTTCGTCATTGCTCGGAGAGGAGTCTCTGAGAAACGGCTTACCACATCTATAGGAATAGGCAGCTAGGCACATCGCAATATTATATACCCTCATATCCCGTGTGTTATAAGGTGAATGGATGGGGGTGAGTGACGCGAAATAACAGATCTGCGGGACGCTTCTCGATGGCCTCGCAAGTGCGGAGCTCCCATGAAGTCTCGATGTAAAGAAACTGGAGACGAGGATCCAGTTGGAGGGACAACAGATCTGGTGCCAGCAAGCCGCCAGCCAGAGGGTGTAGTGTCCAGCTCCAATCAGGCGTTTTTTTTTCCACTGGACCCATTGAAAGTCTGGGAGTGTCTAGCGGGCAGTTGAGAAAGGGAAGCTCCGTAGTTGGTGAGGTGTTCATAGGAATATGCCGGACCCCGCAAGCACCACCCCAAGGCGCGTACTCGTCTACGGGGAGCTCCGGTCTCCGAAGGGGTTCTCTACCGCGTTGGCCTCGGCGAACAAAGCCCAAAGGAATCAGCCATTTGGAATATGATTACGCCGCTGGTTTGCTTGCGGTTTTGGCTACAGGCGGGTGCCGAGTTTTAGGAAGGACCCGCCGCTGAGCCGCCCGGGCAGGAGTTCCAGACAACCATTCTTTCCCGGCTTCAGGGGTCGTCGGACCGTCTCTACGCAGGCGGGCCGTCGACGCAGTTGGGTGTTTTCTGTGTCGCTTTGAGCAAGCCGGGTTTCTTTAGCCGAGGGGGTTCGGCGACGGTAGAGATATCCTTCGTCTGTTCGCCCTGAGCAATTTCCCGTGTGGCGCTTGTGGAAGCTCGTAGGTGGAATTGTTCCTACCCCCGCACTCGTTAGATTTTCCCACCGGAGACAGCCTGGGGAGATGTTTCTCTATCCTTCCCTGGATAGAAATTTCGGGTTAATACGCATGCCGACTGCAACGGAACACGCCGCGTTCGCCCTCTTCCCCCGTAAACCCTACTCATTCTCTCTGTTTCCTCGCTCGTCCTCCCTCGAGTTCTTCTGCCCCGCCAATTCTCCCCGTTACGAACGCAAACCGATTTCGCCTCACCCTGTCTTCTTGGTTAGGTAGACGGGTCGGCTGTTCTCTGGGGCGGAGTGTGTTCGAGACTGTTACCCGCGCTGTTTGGCGGACACAAACGCAAAAAGGTAGCGATGACGAGCGGCGGGGGTGATGGTTCAGGTCTTTTGATAGGGACGCGACGTCGTTCAGAATGATTCATATTAAAATAATAAAGAAATAATAGTAATCTACACCGGCTACTAAAAAAAGAAAAGAATCGAACGTTCGAACGAGCATCCAAAGCCAGAATACAAACATCCGAGGGCTGATATTAATGTCCCGTCTGGCAAGCGCACGTAACAGAATGATACGAAGTCTGAGGTGCTTCATATAGTCGATGAATTTTAAGGGAGGTTTGCAAATGAACGGATGCGTTTCTCTACCGGCCTCACGGCTAACGCCACCAGATAGTACTTGTGGCGATTACAGAAGCACTACCGTGCGCCGATCATATCACGGCGTCTCGCTCTTCGAATGTTAATGGCATTTTGCACCTACATGCGGCGGTTTCGCCCCGCTGTCGGAGTTATCAAATGCTAGTAATTGCTTGTTGCTGTCCTCATATTATTATCCTCAAAGGATAATTTTTTTTATTTCCCCATGGAATGATTTGCTGAAGTAATTTATTCTTACTATTATCTTCATTCCGTATGTGATCTAACACGCGCAATTTCTACCCGAGGATTTCCGATTTCCAATCAGGTATGTTCCGCAGGTTCTGTCATTTTAACCGGCTGAATAGAATACGGGAAGGTTAAGGCCCTTCGGATGTAAATGTCGAGCATGATTGCTCGGGTTAAGGTGTCGCATTTGCTCTTTCGTGGCGAGTCAGCGTACCCGGTGGATCCCTGCCGGCTCCTGTTTAGAACAGTCGTCATTTTTGATTGAGTTTCTTCAGCGGTTGCGCGTGCCTCTTCACGAAGATGTATCAAAACGTGCGTGGCCGACAATGTTCACTTTGAAAAAAATGTAGCGCAGTGCATCTTGCAGATCAGCGGGCGCTAAAATGTAGTACTCTTTACTTTGCCCCTTCGTTTAGCCCGCAATGATGGTAAGTTTTTTTTGAGAATGAAGACATGAGCGACAATTGAATGATGGAAACAGGAACGCTCTCTGAAGACGAAGCGATCCCGGCCTTTTCAGCCCGGTTTCGAAACGGAAAAATGTAATTATATTATAAGGGACAGACGGGGCATTAGCTACTTCGGGTAGCGAATAGAGGTTGAAAATTCTTATAGGGAATCCCTTCTGCCAGCACTATCACTAACTGCCGGAAAGCACTTTGCCATAAATAAAGGAATGTTTTCAATTAATCAAGAACTGAAAGTTAGAGATCGAATATCATGAGCGATCAGATACCGCCCAGTTATAAACTATATATTAAACATATATGCCAACTAGCGATTCCGTCGGCGTATCAATTCTCCAACGACTCGACGGGAAGCCCCAGGGAAACCAAAGTTTATTTGGTAGTGTCTCGGTGTATATATATATATAATAATATATATATTATATAGTTAGTAATTTTGCTATAGCTGTAAACTTAAAAGGAATTGTATCGCGAATATAATAAAGTAGAAGTCACACCAGGTATGAGATGACCTGCGGATATATATCATTAATTTTGAACTACTCAACACGGGGAAATCACTCAGGCCCGGACACTGGAAGTATTGACAGATTGAGAGCTCTTCTATGATCGGGTAAGTTGGTGGTTGGCATGCCATTATTATAGTTGAGTGAAAGCGATTTGTTAATTATATGTCTGGTATGATGATCCTAATTTAAACGAACGTAGACATCTTTTCCCGCCGTAACTTAGTGCGTCGAGTCGAACTCCGAGACTGAGCGGTTTCGACCGCGGGAGTTCTTGGCCCTGGCGGGGGTCACCCAGGTTACGTCGTGTAGTCCCGAAAAGAGAGCGGGTGTCATGAACCACGCTGCCACTGCTATTTCCGCCAATTGCCATATTAGTGCGAAAGCTCCTGATCATAAGAATGAGAGCAGTACTTCAGCGAACAGCCAACTCCACTCGTGGCTGAGCCTGGCCGGCGAACAAGGAATGACCATTGCTGGTGAATCCTTTAAGTAGTAGCTACCTTCCCGTCCGCTTCAGTCTTGCAAACATATTTCCATTTCCCGGAAGTAAACTGTTTAAAAAAAAAAAAAAAAAAGACAAAAAAAAAAAAAAAAAAAAAAAAAAGTAGATGCGCGCAGGTACATTCTCGTTTCGGGAAGATAGGCGTATCATAGGTCACCCGTCCTGCCCTCGTTCACGTCGGGCCTCAGGCGAGTAGAGGCGTTCCGTCCATATAATAAATACTTCTATAGAGAATCACCTCACCTTAAGCTAGTAAATAAATGTTTTTGATTCCTAAGATGATCTGAGCAGCACGCGCGCATACAATGTAGGAAATCAACGTGCTTTCCCCCTCGAAAGGACGAGAAGTAACCCATTAAACCCACTACTCGATTGCGAATTGAGCATTGTAATGATTTCCCAACTGAACAGGAATTCCCAGTAAGACGCAAAATCAGTCAACTTTGCGAACTGTATTAACCGTCACCTGGCCCTTTTAACACACGCCCGTCCTTGACTACAATTGAATGATTCAGTGAGCGATCGACTGGCGACCTCCGTAGCACCGACGTTTCGTACACCAAACTCCGCTTCAGCGGGGGCGATCGGCGGCACCCTAGGCATGAAACATAGGTATGGTTTCACATAATTTTATTTTAGAGGAAAGTAAAATCCTAACAAGGTTTCCGTAAGACAGTGACCTGCGCAGGAAGGATCAATTAGGCTCTTTATTGTAGTCACGAGGTCGTCTTCGGCAAGAAGTTAGCAAGCTAGATGTCAAAAAAAGCCTCTTAAGTACTAAGTAGCAAAAATCAGCAAAGTAACCAGCGTTTCTCCCTCTACCAACTGGGGTTTGGAAATAGAGTAATCAGGCCTTGCTACTGTAGCTACTAATGCGGCAGCTTACTTACATCACGCTCACTTAACTCTGCTGCAGTGACACCCATACAGGTGGTAAAGGTTTTGCCAATTCGCGGATAAGGAAAGTGACAGCAGCATAATGTGGTGCTGTTTGCCGAGGCAACTCCTCTACCAATACAATGGTGTTATTTTGAAAAAATAAAAGAGTGCGTTGGACGGCGACCACCCCCTACACATATCCACCACACAACACCTATATCCACTTACGAAGAAAATTTATCACCTTTATTATCCTTCTGTAGTAAACCTATGCTGCAGCGAGCAGAAAAAAAAGGCCACAAAACTCTCCACATACTACCAAAACCCCCCCAATAACTCTAGGTGGTGTATGGAAATAGAGTTAAGACTTGCCGTTGAGATAGGCTGCCGTCCACGGAGCTAGTATAGTAATGACAGAAAAATCAAAGCCATCGACCTGATGTAGCCTACTGCCAAGCCAAAGCATAGCTGACCTACAAGATATAAGACTCTCACTAACCTCTACCAGAACTCCAATAACAATGGTTGTTATGAAATGTAGTAAGTGTCGATCCTAGTTCCTGCTGCTGATGAATGCTGACATGCTGCATTCAGGCTGTAAGTAAGGGACATTATTTGTTGATGTTAAGTTGCCAAGGGCGGTGCCGTCGTCATCTCCCTCTAACAACTCAGTCAACTGTGGCTGTTTGAAAATAGAGTTTTCGGCCGGTGCCCAGCTATCGCAGCAAGTGTCCGCTACTTGTGCTGTTTATGCCAAGGAGAGTGGTACAAGGTTTTGCCCCATTGCGCCTTGTTCTCGGAGCGGCAGGCAGGCAGACTGGGAACAGTTGAAGTGAGCGCGCGACCAGCAGCAGCGCAGCGGTAAACGAAAAAACAAAAATAGCGGTGGTAGATGGCTGACTGAGATTGCTACGTTTTCGCTCCCTCCTTCCTGTTTCCTGTTCTGTTTCTGTTGTCGTTTCGGGATGGCAGGCAGCAGGCAGGCTGGCAGCAGGCAGACAGGCATTAAGTAAAGTAGTAGAGATAAAAAAAGTTGTTCACTACTCCGAATGACTCAGTGCAAAGGAAAAGATTATATAAAAAAGCTAGATTGCTTCTGTACTGTTTCTGTTATTATCGAATGCGAATAATTTGAAAAAAAAGTGACGAACTCATATGAAAAGATGCCACATTCGCAAGATTATGGAAACATATTGTTGAAGTTTTGTATCATAATCTTGCGAATTTGACATCTTTTCAAATAATTTTGTCACTTTTTTTTTAAAGTATGCTCGTTTTAAAATAAAAGGAACAATACAGAAGAAATCTAGTATTTTTTATAATCTATGTGAGTGAATAATTAACTCGGAGTAATGAACAAATTTACCTATTTCTATTATATAGTTGGTGAATACCTGACTTTTAAATTGGTTCTCATATTTTCCTTGAAGTGTAACTTGAAGTGTGTGTGTAAGTGTGACTCCTTCATTGTTTCCCATTTTCCTTTCTCTTTCCCTCCCTTCTCATAAATCTAAAAGTCTCAAAAAGAAAATCATTTCCAAATTATTCTTCCCATTGATTTCTTTGCAAGTATGTAAGTATAACTTGGATACCTCTAACACATGTGATCCCAAAGATGTTTACATGTACGTTTTTTTCTTTAGTAACGTTTGCAAATACATCCATGCTATTAATTTCTTTTCTAAAATATGAATGGGGAAAAATCGCACCTGTTTCACATAAGTTTGTAGTAAAATACATTTTATTGAAAAAATAGGAAAAAACGTACACAAACAAATATTTACTCTACAGATTATATATATATATATATATATATATATATATATATATATATATATATATATATATATATATATATATATATATATATATATATATATATATATATATATATATATATATATATATATATATATATATATATATATATATATATATATATATATATATATAATGTAATTTACTATGTATTATTATTCAAAATGAAGCTAGTATCAAATGATTGACAGGTCAAATGGTCAAGTCAAGTTATTTAAAAAAAAAAAATCTGTTTATTTAGAGTTTCTCTAACGAATCCAACAAAACTTAACTTAACCTTACTTAACCTAACCTAACCACACCTAACCTAACCTAACCACACCTAACCTAAACTAACCACACCTAACCTAACCACATCTAACCTAACCTAACCACACCTAACCTAACCTAACCACACCTAACCTAACCTAACCACACCTAACCTAACCACATCTAACCTAACCTAACCTAACCACACATAACCTAACCAACCTAACCTAACATAACCAACCTAACCACACCTAATCTAACCAACCTAACCACACCTAACCTAACCTAACCTAACCACACCTAACCTAACGCCTGCGGTGGACTGTACGGGAATTTTTTTTGATGTCATGTCAACCATTTGACCTGTCAACTATTTTCCCAGTCGACCATTTGGGGTTGCCCCTTTCAAAATATCATGATGGAGAAAATATTCATAAAAATGCATAAAAAAAATAAATTAAACTTAATGGACATATTCAATGTTTAATTAAAAAAAATTTGTCAAATTTCAAAATTTTCTCTAGCCATAATTATTTTTACATTTCGACTAATTTTTATTAGTTTTTTGGAATAGATATTATTGACCGAGTTCCAAAACGTTGATTCAGAGCATTTATCTTTATACCGAACCGATTGACATTTGGGCTCAACATGAGTTGCCGATTTTGAGTAGCTCAATCTCGGAAAAAAAAACCTCCGGCATTTAGATGGATGCTAGATAAAATATAGGTTTATGTCTCCTTTTCTTACCCATACCATATCGAAAGATAAAAATATCTGTCAACATTTTATTTTCAGTATCTGGAAGAGGGGTGGTGAAAATTGACAAAATTGAATATTCTCCTAGGATATTTTTTCCACGATTTGTCCAATTTTTAAGAAATTTTCTGAGTAGATTCAGTTGAGAGAGAGAGAGAGAGAGAGAGAGAGAGAGAGAGAGAGAGAGAGAGAGAGAGAGAGAGAGAGAGAGAGAGAGAGAGAGAATTACATATCTTTTAAAGCATTTCTCTATATACCCAACTTGACCTTCTTGATTGTTTCAAATTGGAGAAAACATGCCCAGAAGCAAAATGACTCGATATATTTACAAAAATATCTAAATAAAAGTTATATAACTCGTTAAATTCAGTTTACTCTGATAATTTAATATTTAAAAATGTGGATGAATATTAAAATCTGAGAAAAAAATTTCACTTTTGACAAAATATTTTTACTTTCTGCCCAAAAAATTGATAAAAAAAAAATTTAAGAAAAAATGTCCTTAATCTTGCTTGCATAGTT
>JABUQX010119212.1:17500-31476 GCA_015478945.1 Trachelipus rathkii | reverse complement strand
TTCTGTATGTAAACTAATGCAGTTATACGGTTAGTGGTACCCAGCATTTTGGCAGACCTTTTGAATGTAGCGAGAGTGTGTGCATTTTGTTGTGATTAAGGAAGTTAATAATGCTCGGTTATGTCAACACCCTTTTCATATAATGATCTCTCTATTTTCTGAGAGAGTTGTACTTTTGTGGTCTTATATTGGCGTTTGTCAGATAGTTTTTATCATTACGTGGTCATGAGGTATTAATGTGTTGGTGCTATAGGAATTATTTTGTATTTTTCTCAATACTAGTGAACGGTATCCACGCATGGGTATAAAAAAGAGAAGTCCTTGTATAATTCTATTTACTTCATTTTTTCTTTGAGAAATGTTTGTTTACCGTCTTCTGATATTAGCCTATATTTTATTTTTTCTTATTAGTCTATTTACTTAGGGGTTAGAACAGTCCTGATAGATTCTAAATCGTAGGTATAATGTTCATGGGGTCAGTGGTCCGAGCAGGTTCGGGGTTTAGTTTCTAAAGGATTTTGTTTGAGATCCACGAATTATTTGACCTACATATGGAGTTTCTATAAGATAGTGGAGGTTTATTAGAGTTCATTTGGCGTGGTAATTCCTAGGTAATATACCCCGTTAAGCATTGACCCGTTAAGCATTTTAGTGTCATATTAAGTTTTTGTGACATATCTTTTTTCCTTACCAGGAAAATTAGGTATTGATTACTAGACCCACGTCTATATTTAAAGTCACACAGCCCTATTAATGGTGACTCCGCACTTTTCAGTGTAGAGCTGCATAAATCATCAAGATTTTTGTGTAAAATTACCTGTACTCCCTTGTGGTTGTTTGTAGATTTCAAATATGTTTATTGTTTTGAGAGGAACAGATAATAATAGAGAAATAATAATAAGGATAATAAATTAAAATAAATATAATAATAATCATAATCATAATATAAAATAAATAAATTAATAATATAAATAATACATATATAATTTTATAATAATAATAATAATAGCCATTTATTAATATTTTATAATAATAATAGTTAATAATAATAAATAATAGAAAAATAGAGTTGGAAATCTATGATATTTATTTAATGATTATAATAGAATAAAATATAAAATAATCTCTCTTAATTAACTAATAATTAAAATTATAATTGATACATAATAATAATTATAATTTAATAAATAATAATAATAAATAGAAATATAAGTAAATAGAATAATAATATAACTAATATAATAATAATAATAAATAATAATAATAAGAATAATCAAAAAAATAATAATAATTATATATTAATAATAATTAATCAAATAATAATAATGCAATAATAAGTTCGATCTTTTATGGCTAGCATATAAATCCGATTCGGGACATGAACAATACATTTTCTAGTAATTATATGCTTAATTGCGCATTACTTCCGCATAGATATCATATATAACATACACAACATACATCACGGAACTCTTCCATAATACTATATTAAAATTGTATATAAATTATATATATATCTATATATATTATATAATATATATATATAATTATCACATATCATACTATATATATATATTATACGTAATATATATAATATATATTATATAATATATATTATATGATAATATTTAAATATATCATGAATATTGTGATTTACACTTGCATAAATGAACACAGTGAAAAAATAATTCCCCCGAAAAAAGTAAAATTAAATGTATTGATATTATTGTAATATTTATTAATTTAATATTTGCTTAATATCATTCTATATTCGTACCAATTTAAATTATTAAAGGAGGTTTATCCTATTAGTCCATGGATCTGTAAATATCATGTACCTCGCCAGTACTACACCTAACAATCTAATTAAATCTTGATCTATGAGGTTTTATGTTATACTGCTGAATGGGTATAAAGATGATGGTAAAATGCCCTCCACTAAATTGAGGTTAAGCCAGTGTGGATTTTGGTGAGTTATAACCACAATAAAAAAATACTATTTCAATTAAAATAAATATTTGATGACTTAAAGAAACTTTTAAACTAAATAGTATATATGATACAGTTTACGTATTAAATTAGTTATTATTATTATTATTATTATTATTATTATTATTATTATTATTATTATTATTATTATTATTATTATTATTATTATTATTATTATTATTATTATTATTATTATTATTATTATTATTATTATTATTATTATTATTATTATTATTATTATTATTGTTCATTAGTTATTGTTATCATTGTTATTATTATATATATATTATTGTATTAATTCATTATTTATTATTATTATTATATTATTATTATTATTATTATTATTATTATTATTATTATTATTATTATTATTATTATTATTATTATTATTATTATTTTTGCAAATATACGAGTATTATAAGATGAACTAGGAGTACTTCCCCCGTATCCCCTCCCCCACCGTAAGTAGTGGGGTATATGGAAATGTCAGAAAGGAAAGGATAAGTGTTTAAAATTTTATTTAAATATAAAGAAATTAATTAAACTTGTTATAATAACTGGAAGTTATAAATTATTATTATTAGTTATTGTGCATATTCCACAATACTAATTTACACTTACCTTATTAATATATACATTAAAAAATGTACATATAAATACAAATAATCTGATCTGTGCATTATAACATACATGCTTGCAAAGGGTACATACATACATACATACATACATACATACATACATACATACATACATACATACATACATACATACATACATACATACATACATACATACATACATACATACATACATACATACATACATACATACATACATACATACATACATACATACATACATACATACATAATATAAACCATTATTGAGAAAATCTTTACATATTTTTTCAGAATTTCTTCACACAAAAATATATTTATACATTTTTTTCATTTTTCATTTTTCAGTTTTAATTTTTTCAAAGATTATAGTGAAAGTATTTTTCTTTCATTGTGCAATACTGAATTTAAATTTTTTACATGTGAGTATGATTTAATGTACATAAAATATGATATTATGTATGTACGTATGTTTTTTTTATGAATGAAGCTACATTAACCACATTAGCGCAAGCATTATCTATAATTATATAACCTTAATATATATAATATCAATATTATCCAATAATATTAATAATAATAATTATATATATATAATAATATATTAATTATATAATAATATATAATATATTAATAATTATATATGTCAGTAGCTGTTCACTATCTATATATATAATACATATGGAAAATGGATATTACGAGACACAGTCAAACTATGAAGACTTATTTCTTTCTTCGCATAGTTTCTAAGGAACGAACAGGGCATAGCAATACCCGAGTCCTTCATTACTTTTTTGAGGCCTTGCAGACTCCTGGACCAGCATTGGAGAATAATTTTTTTCGAGCACTAGATAACAAGATCATACTGGAAGAGATGTCTGCTCAGTTGAACGAATTTTGGAAGCCGCAAATTGGAGAGAAGAGGATGCCCTAGTTTCCACTGAATAGGTGAAACCGCTACACTGAGTAGAGAGTAAACTTCAAAGGACTTGGGTCATTCTCAGAAACCATTTTGCCGGGGGGCCGCGTGCAGGGGAACTCTTTTTTTTTTCCTTGAGCACCAATGTTTTTTCTAGAGTGCTCTGGGAATCAGAAGTGAGTTTCGGGGCGCAGAAGCATGAAAATATGCTCTGGTCGCAACAGACAGGAGCGAAAGCTTCCTAGCATGGGAGTGGTAACAAAAAAAATTATAAATTAATTAAAAAAAAAAATTATATATATTTATTATATTAATATATATGTATAATAATATATAATATTAATATTATATATTTATATATTATAAAAATATATATATACTATATCAGGTAGCTAAATTTATAAATATACCTTCATATATATATATATATATTATATATCTTTATATAAGTTAAATATAATATTAGTTATAATATATATAATTTAATTATTATGTATATATATATTATTATATTATATATATATATATGTAAAAATATTATATTATATAAATATTATTAATTTTATTATTTTATATCATAAGTATATATATATATATTATATATATATATATATATATATATATATATATATATTATATATATATACAAAGGGTGTGTAAGGATATATTTTCCAAAGTGTGCAAACATGTATTTCCCAAATTGTGCAAAAGGTTTATATCCCAAAGTGTGCTAAATATATATTTCCAAAAAGTGTACAAGTACATATATTCCGAAGTGTTTTAGTACACTCGTATGTTTCCCAAATTGTGTAAGTATGTATTTCCCAAAATAATATGTGTATCCAAGAGTGTGTGTAAGGGTGTATTTCCCAAAGTGTGGTACTATAAATCTCAAAGTGTGTAAATGTTGATTTTACAAAGTTGTGAAAAAACACAACCAGAAATTACTAAACTTTAAAGTACGAACTTTTAGCTCTTTACTTTATTCCAAAAAAATTAATTTTTACCACAATTTTAAGATCATGGACATAAAAATTAAATTTTTTAGAGCAACTGATATTAGATGAGTGCCAAGGGTGCCAATGGGTGATGCCATGAGAATGCCAGATTACCTTGAGAGAATGCAATATGCATCATTATAGCTTACAGGATTGATAACTCAAGGTCATGATGTTGGAGTTACAGATGGTGTCAAATGCTAAGAGGTCGCAGGTCAATCTGAGGGTTGTTATTATCTTAATAAAAATAAAAATAAAAAATAAAAATAAAAATAAAAAAAAATAAAAATAAAAATAAAAAAAAAAAAAATAAAAATAAAAATAAAAATAAAAATAAAAATAAAAATAATGATAATAATAAAAATAAAAATAAAATAAAATAAATAATTTACTCTATAAAAATAGTGAATAATAAAATTAATAATAAATAGTTAAAATTTTATTATATTTTTAATATATTAATATTTTCTTAAGTAATTGATAATTATAATAATAATATATGAATGGAAAATAATAATAATAATAATAATAATATAATAATAATCATAGATTAATAATAATATATGATTTATTATTAACGTATTTTTTCTCTCTCTCATCTTTCCTATGAATAATAATAATAATTAAATCATTAATCTAAGGTATCAGTAGACCATAGAAACGCTGTATGTTAATATAGGTAGTATATATAATGATTTAACCAACAGTTATAAATAATAATATATAATAATAATAATAAATAAGTAGATAAATGCACTTCAATATATGTATTTAAAATTAAAATTAAAATTAAAATTAAATTAAAATTAAAAATTAAACGTTGAATTAAAAGAGAGATTAAGTCTATAAATTATGATCATAATTAACATTTATCAATTAAATTATAATTCTAATTATAATTATAATTATAATTATAATTATAATTAAAATTTTATGCTTGAATTATAATTATAAAACTAATTATAATTATAATTAAATAATAATAATGAATAATAAATAATGAAATAATAATAATAATAATATAATAATAATAATAATAATAATAATAATAATAATAATAATAATAATAATAATATTAATAATAATAATAATAATAATAATAATAATAATAATATAAAAATAATAATAAAAAATCAAAATCAAAAATACTTTATTCTGTGCGTAGTATGTATTATATAATATTTATGATTAAAAAAAATAGCAATTTTAATATAAAGTTGGTAAATACTTAGACTAGTAAATGGGCTTTATGGACTAGAGGGGACGTTTTTCATCCTAATAGGAGTTAGTATTAGAACCTGATAATGAAAATAATATCAATTTTAATAAAAATCAAATCAAACTCATAATCTTACTAGTGAAAAGTATTTATAAAACATATTAACTAATCATTAAAAATAGCAATTTAATATAAAAATAAATGCATAACCGAGAATGGGCTTCTGAGGGGACTTATTGTCCTTTGAGCCCATGAAACATTATACAGTATTATACAGTTTCATATTCAAATTCTGTTTCATATTTAAAGTTATATTTAGGTAGAGAAATGATAAATTAAAACAATGATAAATAATTAATAATGGAATAATATAATATAATAATAATAATAATAATATAATAATATATATAATAATATAATAAAATTAATAATAATAATAGATATATAATATAATATTATAATATATATAATAATATAATAATAATAATAAATTATTATTATTATTATTATTATTATTATTATTATTATTATTATTATTATTATTATTATTATTATTATTATTATTATTATTATATTATTATGTATTATTATTATTATTATTTATTATTTTATTATTATTATTCGTTATGTTAAAAAAGACTCTAATTAATAGCCTGGCTGGCAAGATCACGGACATTAACATTAAACACAAAATAAGAAGAATTTTATCATACAACAATGGACATCTCTATGGCTCGGTTCACAAAGCACGATAACTCACTCTTAAGACCTATTAGTAAGTTATGACTGATCGTGAACTCATGATATCTCAAAATCCCATGAACAACCTTGTAATTAAAGACCATATGTTAAACGAAAAGATTTATAAATTAAACGTCAACAGATGATTTTTGGGAATCTAACACATTATTCTTTTCGATTGGTTAACAAAAATTTATTATCTCTAGATGTTTGAAGTCTTTCACGAATGTTTCTAATATTTGAAACTGGTTGGAACAGTAATATTAGAAAAATGTGTATTATCATGACATAAAACCACCGCCGCCCACAGAAGTAAGACATTCTGAGAAGGCTAACTTTATATATGGTAATCGATGACACGAAACACTTGCCGCTTCAATGGTAAAACATAGAATACATCATACATAATGGCGTTATATTTGGGTCCTCCTTTAGGACCATTTATGACAACTTTCCGCGCGCAGATTTCTCACACATGTCTTCGGTAGAACCCAAATTTTTTAATGAAACGCTCATTCAACATAATGCCTTTCCTTTTACAATTTCGAATAGCTTTGATAGACGAACACCTTTATAATATTTTAAAACGCTACGAACATATTCAAGAGTTTCATAGATTGTCAAAAAGAGATCTCAAGTGGTTTAAAATTTCAGCTGTCTGAAAGAGCAAAAAATAACTACATTAATTTTTAGAGGTTGTGTAATATTAAAATTAAAGAAGATGGAAAAATTAATAGAAGTGTCTACGTTAAATCTACAGATAGAGACTACTTCACTCCTCTAAACTACAAAATTGCTACCATAAATACTTTTAGTTCACCGAGCGTTTTAAGATATCGTCTGACTGGACGCCTTTTTGATATAGAAATTAAAGGAATACGCTAGAATTAATAAACAATACTTCCGCAGTATTGATAATAATGAAACTGCAAGGAAGTATTTTTCAATCCATAATTTCCTATTTATGCCAAATCCATCAATGAAAGCGAAAACGATAAGCTCGTAGTTTATATCATAAAGTTGACAATATTAGTCAGAAAAAAAGGATAAAAAAAAATTAAAGTTAATTTTGAAGAACATATTAAAGCAAAAGACGGGAAGAAGCTTATATTAAGATCTTACTATAAGCCATTAAAAGAGCATATTAAAGCAAAAGAAGGGAAGAAGCTTATATTAAGATCGTATTATAAGCCACTGAAACTGAGCTCGTGCTTCTCTACTCGTGAAGCGTGAGAGTAGTACCGTTGTGTACCGATTTCAATGTTCTGAAAGTGGATGTAACGCCGCTTATATCGGATACACAACAAATACCCTCAACATGAGAATGTCGCAACATAAGTATAAGCCGAGTAACATATTTCCACATTTTAAAGAAGAACACCACAAAATTCCCGATAACAACATAAAAGAAAGCTTTTTCACCATAACAAGAAAAAATGATTTTTATGAATTGCGCCTCGGGGAATCGTTGCTCTTAAGGGGAGACTTCATAACTAGACCCCCTACTTTTTGAAAGCAAAATCAAAATTTTCACATTTTTTTATCTATATTAGTAGAAAAATTCTTCCTGAACATCATGGTGTAATTATTTTTAAAAAATTCTAGATGGTTTTTTAGATACAGAAATTTATTTAGAGAGGTGTCGAACTAAAAAATTTCAATTCCAGTCAAAATTGCAATGCCAGGTTTAGGATCAAAAATTTTTTTATTTATAATTATAGAAAATCTAATTTTTTTTTTTCATATTCTCAACCTCTAGCTCATTCTTCGGATTTTACTTTAAGGAAACATAAACCAATGATAAACATAAAAATACTGAAATGTCCAATTTTTTAAACATCTTTAAATGACAAAAAAGTCAATGTAAGCTAACTTCTCTAATTTTTAGATTTATTAATTTTATTTATTTATTTTTGTTATTAGTTTACACGACATTTATTTTATCAAAATTGTAAAAATCTTAAAATAAAGTTTATTCCATGAAAATGTCCGAAGTGTACGGACGAAAGCTTGGTACTAAAATCTTAAATCAATTGTTTTATTTTATTCAAGAATAATATTAAAGAAAATTTCTTCTGTTGGGAGAAATACTTTCAGGAGGTTTTGAAAAAGCATCAAAATCATACATTAAAATAAATGCTGATATTGAGTTTTTAGAAATATTATTATTATTATTATTATTATTATTATTATTATTATTATTATTATTATTATTATTATTATTATTATTATTATTATTATTATTATTATTATTAAATATTATTATTAATGATTATTACTATTATTAATTTTCATTTTGTGGTAAATTTTTTTTACGTTCTTATCCATCTTCTAAAGCTTGATAATATAGCGATATAATTATTATTCATAGTAAATAATAATAATAATTTGATTAAAATTACTTATTTGAAATGTTAAAGTTACATTTTAATGCTATGATATAATATATAAATAAAAATAAGTAATAATAATATAATAATAATAATAATAATAATAATAATAATAATAATAATTGATTGAAATAATAATAATAATAATAATAATAATAATAATAATAATATAATAATAATAATAATAATAATAATAATAATAATAATAATAAAAATAATAATAATAATAATAATAAAAATAATAATACATTGAGGTAATTGTATGAATCGAAAGTAGTATTTATAACATTAATAACTAATATATAATAATAATAATAAAATAATAATTAATATAATAATATATAATAATAATAATAATCAATAATAATAATAATAATAATAATAATAATAATATATAATAATAATGAATATAAAAATTCCTTAAGTAATTATGAAATTACTTTATCATTTTTACATCAGATGAATTATAATATATAATTATACGTCTTCATTTTCATGTCAAAATTCATCATTTACAACATGCAGATTTTTTAGGGCGGAAGTATTTTTTAACTCGAAAAACACATAAAAGCCAAAAAAAAAAAAAAAAAAAAAAAAAAAAAAAAAAAAAAAAAAAAAAAAAAAAAAATTCATATTAACAGTAAACCCGAAAAAAAATTCCTTATTGTAAAAAGCAACGAAAAATTTATAATTAGTTATATATTATATATATATATATATATATATAATATAGTGATAATATATATATATATATATATATATTTATATACTATATATATATATATATATATATATATATATATATATATATATAATATAATATTAGTATCTATTATATATATATATATATATATATTATAAATATATTATATTATATTATATATATATATATATAATTTATAACCATAATTTTATAATTAAAGTATATAAATAATATAATTATAACCAAAATCAACGAAAATATTTATATATATATATATTATATATATATGGGTTGTAGCCATTCCACTACATAAGAAGAAATTTACTATGAGAAAATTACTGGAATGACCGACCCTTCGAATATACAAGATATACTACACCTGTATTTCGAGCTGGAAGACCCACCGTTTTCCAATTTAACGAAACAACAAGAGAAATTGCTGCCTTGCACTCTCTTCAAGTTTAGTTTGCTTACTTTTTCCTTGCATTTCGAGGGTGGTTCATTTGTGTATTTATTATTTATTGTTTATTGCAAAGATTTTTTTCTTTTTGTTTAAGATTACACTTTTTTTATTAAATAAAAAAAATCTCGGATCAAATAAATATAGGTTACGGTTTGCATTACCATAGACATCAATTTTTTTTACAGTAACTGGCCGTAATCTATACTTTAAGAGTTAAATTCGGAAATTCTAACTAACTAACTATCTATCTATATATATATATATATATATATATATATATATAGTATATATATATATATATATATATATTTTTATAAAATATATAGTATAGTATAATATATAATATATATATCTCATATATATATAATATAATATAATATATATATATATATATATAATATATATATATATATATATATTTCAAGTTGGAAAATATAATTTTATTAATTTTTCTCAAGAAAATTTAATTCTTGCACCAAAGTGTTAGGAAATTTTCCTTTTTAATTTGAAATGGAAAAAAAATCTTCATAATATTTGTATATATTAATAGGTCCTGGGAAACTGTTATCGTGCAAGTAATCATTGTACGAAAAACAGCCATGTAAAAAATTTTTTTACCAATTAAGGTCAAAGACAAATGTCATTTTTGTATAGTCATCAGTTTGCATCGTGGGAAAATTATAAGACGCATAAAATCAAAGTTTTGAAAAATCAAAGTTTAAACTAATGAAAGTATTTTATAGAAAAAATAATTTAGTTAATCAAAGCATTTAATTTAAAAGGCGATAACTGCTTCACGCCTATGTACATTTGTAAATATTATAATTAAAGAATTATTTAAGAAGGTATTTATGGAGTTCATGGAAGTTTAAGAATCATTGTATGGCAATCCTTCTGCAAAGTTGATGGGAAGTTGCCAAGATAGCTGGTTAAACTTCAATTAATCAATTTACATCTTAGATAACCAAGAACGAATTGTTTATAACTTAATTTATCTTTTTAGTGCAATTAGTGCTTCTACGCTAAAAAGAGTAATTATTATAATTAAAATATTATAATCCTAGCACCTTAAGCCCAAGTAGAAAAAATAAAGATCATTACCAACAATTTAGAATTTTAACTTATCCGATATACCAAACAACTTCTTGTTATATTATATTTCGATAAATTTATAAAAGTTTCAAGTCGAAGAATTTGATATTAGAATTTTAATATAATAAAAAAAATTCTATATTTCCTACATAGGAGACTAAATATTTTATTTTTTTCATATTAGTCTTGTCTTGACTGGTGGCGAAGAATCGGGATGAGGGAAAACTGCGCTGCATTCTCGATGTAGTTTTGCCTTTACGCCCAAATCTTGAACAACGGTGAAGATACATTTATGTTTTAATTTGTTCTGTTAAAGAACTTAATGTAAAAGATACATTGATTAATTAAAAATTTATATATTTTAGGAATTTTTTTTTGGAAATCCCCCTAGTTCAATATATATATATATATATATATATATATATATATATATATATATATATATATATATATATATATATATATATATATATATATATATATATAGTATAAATATACATATTATATATATATATATATATTTATATATATCTATATTATTTATATATATATATATATATATATTATATATATATATTATTATATATATCATTTATATATTATATATATATATATATATATATATATATATATATTATATATATAATATACGTATATTATATATATATATATATATTATATAATTATATATATATATATATAAGAATTTTAAATTCTGACATTGTATTCGTAATAAGTTAATCCCATCAAGAAAGCTTAACAGACATTTACCAAATTAGACATGTACTGCTTTGAAGCAGATTCTACCTCTAAGACAATAGACATCATCCATCCATCCGATAGTCAATATTATATATATTTTCTTATATATTATAATATATATATATATATATATATATATGATTATATAGTATATATATATATATTATATATATATAATATATATATATAATATATATATATGTGTACTCTATTAAATATTATTATTATTATTGTTATTATCTTATTTATTATTATTAATTATTATATTATTATTATTATTATTATTATTCATTTTATTATTATTATTATTATTATTACTTATTATTATTAATTAGTCTCATTGTTTTTTAGAAAATTTAGAAATCAGCGTAGACAATTTTAAACGTACTTTTTACAAGTTCTTTCAATCCTAAAATAGTTTTTGCAATTTTCGAAGATATTTTATTAAGGCCTTTCGAGAATAAAAAGAAAGTTTTAAAACTTTTAAATATTATACCAATATTTCGCCTGTTTACTTCAGGCATGATCACGGTTAACTAACTATTTATAATGCAGCTTACAAAAATAAATTTCTAAATATAAAACTAAAATTATTTTACAATTAATTGTGAAGTTTGAAAAAATAATTTTTAGATGAAAAATCAAAAGCTTAGGATTATTTTTGCAAAGGTACAGCTAGTTATCATGGATTCTGAGGTGTATCTGGCCAAACAAAACATTCAAAAACATTTCAAGCATTCATTCATTCATTAAATTTCACATTGATTCGGCTTAAGTTTTTTAATAAAAAGAGATTCTGCTATACAAGATAGTTGAAATTTACCAACTTGAATAAATTTTAAAACAACTTCGGCAATTTCAACTGTAGGAGGGGATTTGTGATCCGTCGTGTAATGCTCCCATATTGGAAAGCAGGATAAACTTTTATTTTAAATCATCAAATTTGACAAAATTTCTAGAGAAAAGAGCGAAAATTAAAAATAATTGTAAAGGAACATGTTAAGTCAGAGAAAAAAGTTAATGTTAGAAGCATACTAACATAACACTGAGACGAAGTGATGCCTCATATTTTAAGTACGCCATGGTCCATTGTTCGGCAGGATTACAGAAAGTTATGTGTGTAATCAATTTAATTGCAAGAAAGTAGGATGTAATTCCTCTTATGTGGGATACACAACTAACACTTTAAGAACCCGAATTATGCAACACAGGTATAAACCAAGTAAAATATGGGAGCATTACACGACGGATCACAAATCCCCTCCTACTTCAGTTGAAATTGCCGAGTTGTTTTAAAAATTTTATTCAAGTTGGTATTTCAACTAGTATCTTCGTATAGCAGAATCTCTTTTATTAAAAAACTTAAGCCGAACATCAATGTGAAATTTTAATGAAATGAATGAATGTTTGAATGTTTTTTTTTGAATGTTTGGTGTTTTTGGCAGGTACACTCTTTGTCCATGATAATCGATGTATTTCGTAAAATAATGTCTCATTAATATAATTTATCATCAATTATTTTTAACCTTGAAAATTTATGTACATTATGTTAGTTTTTATATTTAGAAATTTAATTTTTGTAAGGGGAATATTTAAATACATGTTTAATAAACTCTCTATAATGCCTGAAGTAAACAGGTGAAATATTGGTATAATATTAAAAGTTTTAACTTCTTCTTCTTCTTCTTCTTCTCTTTCTTCTTCTTTCTTCTTGCTTCTTCTTCTTCTTCTTTCTTCTTCTTCTTCTTACTTCTTCTTGTTGTAAATTTTAATTCTTTATGTACTACTTTTGTTGTCGCTGTTGTTTAGATCTTCTTCTTCTTCTTCTTCTTCTTCTTCTTCTTCTTCTTCTTCTTCTTCTTCTTCTTCTTCTTCTTCTTCTTCTTCTTCTTCTTCTTCTTCTCTTATTATTATTATTATTATTATTATTATTTATTAATTATTATTTTATTTTATTATTATTATTATTATTATTATTATTATTATTATTATTATTATTATTATTATTATTATTATTATTATTTTATTATTATTATTATTATTATTGCTGAGGAGCCGGCAAATTTTTTTTCCGGCTCCGGCT